>PVJL010000286.1:205546-476912 GCA_004026885.1 Lyroderma lyra
GTGCATTGTCAACTTGATGTATAATAAGTTCACCACCTAATGTGACTTCTCTTTCCATCACCTTATATTTAGCTTCCCCCCCTCCTCTCCCACCCCCTCCCCTTTCTCCCCTCCCTAACCCACTCATCCCCAAATAAACATTAAACTATTGATTGTGTCCATGGGTTATTTGTTTGTTCATTTCTTTTTTTCTTTGCTTCTAAAACTAGTACTTCTTAATGGATTAGATTTGGGGTGAAAAAGTAAAAGTGTGATGAAGACAGACTACTAGATTTTAGACTGAGCAACCTGATTTGCAGTTACTTTTATAAAGGTGAGGAAGTTTAGAAGAGGAATAGGATGGAAGTTAAGAGTTGGGTTTCAGAAATGTTATTTTTGTGAACATTATATTAAAAATCAAATGAAAGTAATAGGTATATAAGTTGAATATATATATGTTAGTAGATCATGATAAAGTGTTAGATGGAAGATGGAAATTTGTAAATCATTAGATTTTAAAGCTATACAATTTAATAGGCTAATCTAGCAAGTGTACATCAAGAAGAGATATGACATCGAGAATAAGAAAGGCCAGCCTAGGTGACAAAGAAAGAGCCACAAGCAAGGTAGGGGAAAAAACAAAAAACAAAAACAAAGAACATGTGATGCTCCAGAAGGCTAGTAAAGAAGTAAATGCTTCAACACAGGGGCTGGAGGAAATTAGCAAGGAGGGTAATCAAATACATCTGAGATTTCAAATAAAACAAATGATTAAGAATTGACCATTGGCTTTAGCATAGGCTTACTATATGTATCATTTTAAATGGAACCATTTTTTTCATATTTCCCAATGGCCCCATCATTATAATATAAATGTCAATTTTGTCCCATTTTTAATTTTTTTGTAAAAAACTACACTGATTGTTTATTTATCATAGGGTTCTATGCTAATCAATCATACAGTAAAACTACTAGTGTGACAAAAGAGGAAGTTTCATTTACTTTACCCAGTCAGGATCAGGCTTTTTGAGCTAGCAATAATCGATGCCACCCTCTTGCTTGTCTGCAGTGGTGGGAAATTCAAGAGGTGGTCACTAAGCCCCATTCAGCATGTGGGAGCCAGGGGGAGTCTCGGTGCACATGAACTACTGAATGAGCTCACCTGGCTGCTTATTTCTATCAGGATAGGCATGTGGGATGCAGTGACTGAGTCTTACTTTTATTTCTACCGTTGTTTCGACCATAGAGATCCTTTCTGCACTACACTCAGTTTGATTCAGAATTTTCAGATTCATATTTCAGTGTAACAAGCTGTTAGCTAATTTTTTTATTACAGTGGAACTCTCCCATGGGACATTATCATATACTGGCTTGTGATGTAGTCATTTCATACCTTTTTTCTCTTTTTGATGTATGTTTATGATTTTTTGCATTCTGGTCACAGCAGTCCTGCATTAGAGTAGTCAGTGTGGAATGCCATATACATTATTTTACTGCTCATGTGATATTTACAAATATTTTATTGACATAGCAAAAGAAGTGCCTATGTTCCAAACTTATATTACTTTAATTGCAAAAGATAACATCGCAGCTACAGAAGTTGCCATAAACATTAAAAATCTTATAAATAACTTAGAATCCAGAAAATGTGAAGTGTTCATAACTACTGATGTCAAAAAACAACTGAAAATGTTGGTGTATTCAGGAGGCATTAATGAGGCTTAAGTTTTCTGAAGTAGTTGAAAATTTCCATAAAATCAGCTTAGAATATATCAACTGAAAGTGCAGTATAGGAAACACTGAGAAGTTCAAGTGGGTGCTACTAAGGAATAAATACAAGAAAGCCTGAGTGAGGAACTCATCACACACACAGAAACAAGAGAAACTTATGTATTCCATCAGTGGACCCTCATAAAACCTACAGTTATGAGGCAGTTAAATACCTGGGATAAAGAAAACATTTCTGTGTCTTAAAGGGTAAAGATTTTATCTGAAATGAGTAAAAACTGACTAGACTTTCAAGACTTTTGTAATATTGTAGGGTTTATTCTTTGTCTTTCAGGAAAGAAAGCACCTGTCAAAAGAATATGTTCTCTTACAAACAGTACGCAGTCAAAGGAAAAACCTGAAGTGTTGAAATGATGAAGGCTATTTTAGTTTTAAAACAAATTTTTGTCATAAAGTGTGAGAAGTTTTATAAGATGTTAAAAGACCAAAATCTGCTGCATAAGATTACTTTATTGGAGAAATATTCATAATACAATTGTGTTGATATACAATCCTCTCTATGTCTACCTAAATTTTTGTATGAGTTCTCACTGAAGAATAATTTTAGCTCAATATGTTCATGTAATAAAACTTGTTATTGTCTTACTTTTTCATGAAAAACAATGGTCATGCAAGTGGAAGGGCTAGCTACAGACGAGAGAAGAGACAATGACAAAACAAAATGCAAAGTGTGTGTGTGTGTGTGTGTGTGTGTGTGTGTGTGCATGCATGTGTGTGTGCTGGTGGGAATGCAAATTGGTACAACCACTCTAAAGGACAGTGTGGAGATTTCTCAGAAAATTGGGAATGAGATTACCATATGACCTGGCAATCTCACTTCTGGGTGTCTACCCCAAAAAGTCTAAAACTTTAGTCTGACAAAACTTATGTACCCCAATATTCATTGCAGTGCTGTTCACAGTGGCCAAGTCATGGGATCAACCAAAGTGCCTTTGGATAGATGACTGGATAAAGAAGCTGTAGTACATTATACACAATGGAATATTACTCAGCCATATTAAGGATGAAATGGACCATTTATGACAACAAGGATGGACCTTGAGACCATCATGCAAAGCAACATAAGTCAGACAGAAAATACCAAGAACCATATGACTTCACTCATATGTGAAATACAAAACTGAAAGTAACATGGAAACAAAACTCATGGACACAATCAATAGTTCAATGGTTACCTAAAGGCAAGGGAGGAGTAGGTGGCAGGTGTGAAAAAGGAGGAAAGAAGAGTCAAGTACATGGTGATGGAACACATAATGCAGCAAATAGATGATGCACTGTAGAATTGCACCTAGAACCTATGTAATTTTTGCTAAGCAATGTTACCCCAATAAATTTAATAATAAAATCCTCAAAAAATGCATGCTAGTTGGTAGAATCTGATGATGGAAATATGAAGCATTTTTTACTGGATGTTTCTATTTTCAAACAAAATAAGAAGTCACCAACTAATGGTGAAAAATGAGGAGGAAATATTGGAGATTTGAACAGCAAAGAAATGGTATAACCTAATTGTCTTTGAAAGTGTGAAAGTAAATTTAGAATCTTAACTGCTAATGTAGTAAGATTCAAAAGGTAGTACTGAGGAGCAATTTAAGATACAGTAATGTAATTAAAGTGAAACAAGTGAGATTTCCTCAATCACATTCATTTCTTGAGGGAACAAATGCAAAGTTATTGAAAATGTATACAGAGAAAAAATTACAGTAATGAACCATGGCATCTAAATCAAGTAAGAAGGCAGTGAGGCCTAAAACTGTGATGAGTTATTGCATTGTCCAAATGAGACAAAACATCAGTTGCTAAAGTAAGTAAATTGAAAGCCAAGAGGTTATTTGAATCTCAGGTATTTATAACCCTATATAACTCTACCCTGAAGTTCTCCAAAGGTGCTGGATAGTGTGACATGAGCCGTCATGAAGTTATCTCAAATGGCTAACTATTTATCCAGTTAGCATATAATTTTATTTACTTATAAATTCTCAGAAATATATCTATTGAAAAAAGCAGGATCTATCAATAAAACAAGTTTTATCTTTTATTTTAAAGTATGTTTAAAAGTTTTAATGCACCAAATCAAAAAGCAAAACATCAAATCAAGCATGCTATTAGAGCATTATCCATAAGTGATTATTTTGTCTTTCTGCTTGTTATTCTCTTAGTAACAATAAATCAGAAATCATGTTACCAAATTTAAATGCTAATATATTTCTAAAATAATCTGAATAGCAAACGAATAGAATCTTACAATGTCATCTCAAATACTCTTCAGAAAACAGTTAGGAGGGCAAAAAGTCCATAAAGTAAGGCACAAGGATAGGCAATGAGAAGCTGTTGTCCTTCCATGTCCAAGGCTGAAATGAAGATTTTGGAAGCTGAGAAACTACACCAGCCAATGATAACCAGAGCTGACATGGTTCCAGTTGTGCCCCTGAAGCAAAGACAAAAGAAATGATTACTTTATATCAGAAGAAAAAGAGATTATTAAATCAGAACTGCCTCTGAAATGTCCTTGGTGCAATATTTATAACTACTTTTCCCATTTGTAAAATAAGGGTTAGGAACCATATGAACTCAAAAGCCTTGTCCAATTAGAAAATATTTGAGTCAAATTCACCAGCAGAAGGTAAACATTTCATATTGCAGTAAAACTTGAATTAATAGAAACAAAAGAACTCATCTGTAGCTACTGTCATATGTCAACCTTCAAATCACAACTCCCGAAATTCTTTTACATAAATTAAGTTTAGAAATTTCTTTTATAAATAAAATTTTTTTCCCCTAACACTTTATTCCTAAAGTTACCCACAGTATAAGTGGCAATATAAGTGGACTTGTAGTACAGTAGGGTGCGTAGTTCCTACTTTCTCCCAAGTGCACTTTCCCAGGCTTTTGTCTGAGATAGCAGAGCCTAACATAGCTCAAGTAGGAAACACATGAAACAAGAAGACCATATTTGTGTTGCCTCCCACTTCATTGCTGAAGATCCCTTTTATATGGATATGTGTAAATTTTTTAGAATACTGAAATAAATTTGTTAAAATTGGTATCTTTAAGAAGTAACTGTAGAGGCAATTGGTTCTTTAAAAAGAAATGGGGAAATAAGATAGTTAAATCTAGCCATATTGGGAATAAAAAAAGTGTGGGAGGTAAAAAGTGAATTTATTTTCTTATGTGCAAAACAGAATGCATTACTTAAGAAAATATGGCATAAGAGCTAGGAGAGGTCTCAGGATACAACTAATACCTAGCAATAATGTAATGAAGTAACTTGAGAAAAATTGCATAGTACAATGGACAGCAAGTCAAAATCTAACTCCTAGCACACTGTTCTTTTCGCCATTAAACTAAACTGCTTCACTTTATCCTGGTTGAATGTGAAGTTAAAAATTGTGTTTATTATTTGTGACAATTCCAGGAATACCTACTTTTAATAACTGAACCAAAGCAAAACAAGTGAAAATTGTACAATATAGCTTATAACGCCCTCGATTACAAGTAAACCAAAAATCATTTAAAAGTACTCTAATAAATAATATGTACATTGGTTGAATTAATATTTATTAAGAATAATTTCTATAGTGATTTAATTTAAAGGTTTTTGTGAACAAAAATATAAAATTATATATGATTAATTTGAATGATATAGTAACATGCCTGAAAGGGCAATTTCAGTGTAATGGTCTTAAAGTCAGATAGTTTATTCCCCTTTACTGTAATTTAAAAATTTTGAAATTTTTTATAATTTTAGAATGAAAATCTAATGAAAAATAGTCCAGACTTCTGATGATTATCAAAATCCAAGAGTTTAGTTTTGATATTTTTCTCCTAAAAATCTGGAGTCATTTAAAATGCCCAAGTCTCAACTTTGCTGGAAATAATGTTTAAAACTTACAAATTTTTAATGCTAAATCATTATAGTATTCTTTGGTAAAAGTATTTGACAAAAAAGAGTTGTAGAATTGAATTTTGTATTAACTTGTTAAATGTTGGTACCAAACATCAGTAAATGGAATAACTTGTTAAAAAACATTATATACAAAAGGTAGAATTTTTCCATGGATTAGACTCTATAAATATACCTATAACTCACACTGTATTTATACATTCTAGGGATTCATTTTCTGTTATAGTCTTCTTTTTTAAATGTTAAGGAATACTCACTGTTAAAATAAGAGTATGCTCTAAGTTATTCTCAATAATGTTACTTTAAAAATAAGACCATATTAAAACAAAAAAGAAGCATTTCCAACTAAGTCATTTTCAATAATGCTATGAAAAATTATATGAGATTATATGTAAATAAAAATATTAAAGGCTTTTCTAAAGAGTCTTCAACATTGGTAAATTTTTTATGTAATATCTTATCCAATGTAGGGCTAATAACCTAAAACAGGATTATCCCCCACAAAATGCCAATTGTGTCTTTCAGATGTGGAAGAATGAGCACTGATGGCACATCCTTATTTCTAATTAGCTTTAGAGAATGATAGGTGACAAAAGACTATGTAATTATTCAGTCTCCCCAGCCAAAGTAGTAGTGATATGCACGTGCCCTGGGGAAGTGCCTGACAGAAACATATCTTCTGGATCCTTGTTAATAGTTTTGAATTGCAAATAACAGGAAGTAAAAAAGAAAAATATATTGACTGAGCATAGGAGTATATGCCATAAACTTCTCTAGCATCAATATCCTTATCAGGGTTCCTGAGAATTCTACGCTACGTGGAGCCCAGCTGAGAAATAATAGTTGCTTCCCACCTAGAAGAAAGAGTGCCTGGAAGTTGAGGCAGTTTGTCAGCATTCACCAGGCACTTATTCTTTCAAAATCAAAGAAGTGCCTTGTCTGTAGTTGCTGTATTACCCATGACAATAGTTCATATTGAAGAATGTGACAACTTACAAAGTGTCAGTTTGAAAGATTACTTGGTTTAATTTATTTTTTAAATTATCAAAATAGGAACAGTATGTGCCAAAACTGACCTAGTTTCCTGAATATGTGTGTAGCTTTTCATAGTTACGGTTTTCCCCAATTCCACTACCCAGATGATTGGAAAGAGGTAAACCGTTGCACTGATGTGGCAAAACTTAGCAAGGATTGTGCATATGGAGTCAATTAGCACACACAGCACTCACTGCAGTGAAAAGAAGACGGCGCAGCTGGACAGGACGACCATGGGGAGCAGGCAGTAACCCAATACGCTCGCGACGCATCCACAGGACACCCCTGAAGAGCTCATCAGGTTTAGTAAAGCATGAATCCCTAGGCAGCCAATGGCACTCATTCCATACACATAACCAAATTGAACTTTTCCTGCCTGAAACAATGAGAAGAAAAAGTCTGAACACAAAACAAACATCAAGAAAAAGATCACAATGTCAACACATCAGAGAGCATTTTAGAGTCAGTCAATTCAACTCAATTCTGTTCCATATCTTTGTAACATATACAGTCATCAGGAGACTGAGAGTTCTGGAAGAAAACACTGGCTGTAATATGAATTCAGGTCCTAATAGCTAATACCCCCAACTATACTTGGGATGACACAAGCATGTTACAGAAAAGATAAATATTTCTAGGTTTATATTTTTTTGTCATAGATTGCCTATTGGGGTACACAGCATAAGTAAAAATGTATTTTCTCCCCATATTTGTTGAATAATTAAATAAATAAATAAATAAATATTCCAATATAGTCTTGGAAATTTACAAGGCAATTAGTAATATTAGCAAACATCTATGGGATTTACATTAGTTATTATTCTGAACATTTCGCATCTATTAAGTCATTTAATACACACAAGAATCTTAAGAGATAGGTACATTATACCAATTTTACACAGGAGGAAATTGAGGTGCAGAAATGTTAAGTAACTTTCCCAGGGTAAAATAATGCTAAGACAGTCTGACTCTAAAATTTAGGTCCTTGACATCTATAGGAGCTTTAACATGTCCTAAAATAATAGGACTTATTTACTTTTTAACTCCATATATTCCAAACTTATTTGACCACAGAAAGTTTTGGTTCTTATAATGTCTATTGACAATTTAACTGAACATACCTCATGAAAAGCTGATTTATATCCACTACCTAATGATGAATCATAAAAGAGGTATTATTAAAGGAAGTCAGTAGTGTTCAGGATATACCACTAATCTGAGGACTCATAAAAATAGCCATCACCCATGAAACACTAGAGTCTTAGAGCTGAAGTAGCTCCATTAAACTCATCCAGGGAAAATCACAACCTATTCTTAATATAACAGGGAATATTCTAATGTTTACTACCTGAAAATGCCAAAGCTCCAGTAAAGAATGCATTTAGTTTTATATTTTCATTAAGCTGATTAGGGATTCTAGATAAAGTTTGGATAAGACTCTGCTCCTCAAGGGAATTATACAAAAACAAAGAAAGATCTGGTAATTGATTCAGAGAGGAAGCTTTTTAGCTGTCATTTTTTTCTTCTCCATGGTTGTTTTCCATGAAGTCTTTATGTGTTAAAGAAGAGATACTTATCTTATGATTAATTGAGGGTAATAGAAAAAGTTATGACCATTTCAGTGTTCAAAATTGTCCAGCTATTTTCAATCCTTCTTCCTCTGCAGCTGAGGAGGTTGCTAACTACTAAGTTCTTTCAGTGTCCCTGGGCTATAATGGCAGAATTCTATCCTGCATTAGCCATAAGTTCTCATTGAATATCTTTTGTATTCTTATGGCTATTTTGTGAAATAATGTTAATGATGCCAATGGACATGCTAAACGAAACCCATCAGTTATGCACTGCTCTAATGGGTGGGTTTGCTCCACTTGGAAAATAGTGACAATTTCAAATCACGTTCATATATTAAAAAAACATTTTACTTAATTTCCAATTGGATGGGATGATTCTGAGGTAGGAATAGCTGTAATGGTGGAAATGTGATTGAAGCTCTTCTTTCGGTTTGCCTCCCTCAACATGAAGAAAGTTCACTAAAAGGTTTTTATGTCTTATGTAAACATGAATCATAGAAATGAGTATATGACTATGAATCTTACACCTCTGGAGATAACAGATTTAGTTACTGTTTCTATATTTAGTCTTGCTTTTTCTGGTACAGGTATCTATCAGCCCATTAAAATCATCCTTTACCTTCTAATTTTAGATATCCAGGGTGGATCACTTAGTTTCAAATGGATTCTCAGTGAAATATGACTTTATTAATATCCAGGGGTTTTTTTCTTTTTATTGCTCTACATGTATCAGAATCAATTCTGAAGTAATTACATCTAATGGTAAAACTGAAGTGATAATGTTTGACTAAAAAGTTCCAGGAAGTATGCATTTTCACATTATCCCCAAAAGTTCAGAACTGAAAGGAATCATAAGACCCACTTAAATGAACATCTTTTCAGTCTTCAAATTAAAGCCCTAGAAATAGGAAACAAAAGGTTCAAGATCACCTCTAGAGGCTAGATAGGGGTAAATCTAATTTTCTCACTTTTAGTTGAGTTCTTTGCCTATATTGCTTCATACTTAAAAGAAAGAATATTTAAATAATTCTAACTAACATTATACATCCCCAAAAGATCTTAATGGGTTTAATTCTTTCCTTTAGAACATATACCAGTAATATTTTCTACAGGGAAACAAACAGCTGTTACGTTACAAATTACTTTTAAAAGAAAGGTGAGCTAATATATTAAACTGATTGTTTTTGACTATTTTATTAATTGACATGGTTTTACTTAGCAACTTACCCTAAGATTATCAAATTACCATGACAAAGACAAAAGAGAGATTAGACTAAATTAAAACTCTAGTTGATGTAGTGTTTGATTTACAGAGTATTTGCATTTATTGTAGTTCAAAGACAGAAATAAGATGCTATCACTATATACTATATTACTGGATAAATATGATGTAAACATTGACCATGCAGAAACAAGTGGTGTAGTGGCTTAAGGTATCGGGGCTGGCGCTGTCAGCGCTGCAGCCTGGGTTCGTTTCCCAGCCAGGGAACTACACACATACAAAAAAAAAAAAAAAAAAAGAAACTAGATTGTTATCAGCATTTGATATTGGTATTAATTAATAAATTAAAAGTGAAAATTTATAATAGTTGCAAATACATTTTATAACTACTTTTGAAAACAGCTACCTTGGGGCAAAAAACAAAAAGCAATTATTGGAAATAGACAACTATAAAACAGGAAAGTAGAAAAACCCTAAATTCTTTAATTTCCTGTATTATTTCTCCTGCCAAGTTTATCATTTCGCAGCTTAATGAAACTATACTGTTCAGACTGGCTTTATCATATTTCTCATCCTCTGTTTCTAATGTATTATCATTCCCTTCTTGGTATAAAATCATAGACTTTTTCACATTTCTTCTTTTTCTTCCTTTATAATGAAACAGTTTTTCTAAACTATGAGCTAGAATGTCTTCTAAACCTAACCTATGTAGAAATATTTTCTTTTAAAAATTTATTAAAATTCGTGTCTTTTAATATCATTACTCCCAGATATAAAGAATAAAAGAGACACATACAGAAGACATAGGATAAAGTCAGGGAGAAAAATATCTTCATAAAAAGCACCAAACTAAAATAATAGGGTAAATGTATTGATTGAGTTATTATTCCAGTTAATTTACCCATAGAAGCCTAACCAGAAACAAGGAAATGCATCTCATTCTTCAATGGATGTTAGAAATACTCTAGAGATACCCCCTGGAAAAGAAAATAATGAACAAAGAAAAAGTATTTGTCCAGTGTCACAATGCAAATTTTATAGAAAGCAAGAAATAAATTTTAAGTCTTATAAAGCCTTATATTCTCCAAATCAACTATTATAGACAGGCTTTTCTTAACAAGAAAGACATAATGATCTCCTGCTTTATTGAAAATTTGATTTAGTGATTTGAGTTTTTAAATTTCATTTAAATTCATTATTTTATGTGTTGTAATGTCATGATGGCAGTTTCTTTTTTGTCATTATAGTTCTATTGAAGGTCTCTCTCACCGCTCCCCTCCAATGTAGTTATATATTAAACAAACAATTTTCACTTTATAAAATGACATAATGTCTTCTGCATTTACAAAGATCTCTGCAAATATGTCTTTGGAAAGGACACACATTAAAACCGGGTACTTGCTGCTGTCCATTACCAGAAGAAGGGTGGCTCCCAGCAAAATGCAGAACAAGATGGGCCCAGCTAGGTCGGTTTCATTCATAATGCTGCCATCTGCTGGCTTCAGGGGGTTTAACACTGTCAAGGTTTTTTGCCATATGTGATCAAAATTAATTCCAAGTTCTGCAAAAAGAGGGAAAGAAGAATCTAATATAAATGTAGAAAAAAACAGTAATATTTTTAATTAAAGTTCATGTATTTTATTCAGCATTAATTCTGACTGTCATACTTTCAAAATTCAAAATTCTGTTTAATATATAGTAACCATAAATAAATAAATAAAAACAGATTGTTGTTCCTAAACAATGAGCTAAAAGAAATATTTTAGAAAAATAATTCCATCAAAAAAATTTTTTCTGATTTATGCAGCAAACACAATCTTAAAATCTAACTGGGGAAAAACGTTGCAAAATGGACATACTGCAGTAAAGTAATAAAGTAAAATGGTAGCTAACAGACCAAAAGTCCCATCCCATTGCCCATTTAGATACTGTGTTTTCCCACAATTTCCACTGCTAACACTTTTGAAATATCATCATATCAAACACAGATTAATTTTTCATTAAGCAGAATTATCTAAAGATATTTAGCCAAGGTGTGGGATTTTACTTCCACCCTGCCTGATGAGAGAAACAATTCTACGCTAACTGCCTGAAACTCTGCAAAGAAGAAATGGGATGGAACTTTCAGCAAGTAAAAATAAGCATGATATGCATGCATATTTTAATAAGTTAAATACTCTATGTGATTGAATCTGTGCATTCAAAGATTCAAATCTTGAGACAAGTTAACTGTTCACATTTATGAGTGGTGGTGGTAAAATAAGTATCCAAAGTCAGTGGGACTCAGTGTGCATAAACCCAAACTCATTTAGATGTTTCTAATTTTTTTCTCCAATCCCTTGTTTTCCAAAGAATTCTAACTGCCACTTCACAGATCCTTTTGTTAGATTACTCTCTCCTCTTACATCCTTTTATTTTATTTTAAAAAATCTCATACATTTGCCATTCACTGAATATAGAAATAAGTATTGATACCACATGTCTTTCTTTTCTCAGCACTCCTACAAAATTTAAGATGTATCTTGAATAGAAAAAAAGAACATTCAAAAAAGAAAAGAATATGACTTAACTGTTTAGAAACCAATAACCAAGCTGGTTACCCTCCTTCTAACATTTTAAATTTGAATAAGAGTTGTAGGAATGTAAGTCTTTTCTTCCAAATAAGGGCATAACTTTCCTCCTTGGAAACCCGCCATGGGAATTCACCTTAGAGCAGGCCCCTATCCTCTCCCCCAACTCATCCTGTTTACACAAAGGTCACATGGCCTGCCCTGGAATGTCTTTGTCTCCTCTCCCTCGCACCTCCCCCCTCATGAAATGTCATAAAAATATAAAATAGCCAATCGGGTGAGGTTAAGAGTGTGAGGTCTAAAGCCCTAGCCAACAGGTCAAGATACAGGTTTAATTAAGCTTGTGTTAGGTATAAAAATGTGTGTGACCTTCCACGCGGGGTGCTTGCAGCTTTTGTCCAGGTCTGCATCTATGCACCCTTCTGCAGAAGTAAAAATTGCCTTGCCGAGATATTTAAATCTCTGAGTACTTATTTGCGACACCGGAGTTTCGTTTCCAACAGAGTGAAGTAGATACTAGGAAAAGCTGGAGCTAAACTACTGTAAAGTAAATGCATTTCAACTAAAAAGCTGAATGTATTTTACTGAATGTTTCTACTGAATTTTGCTGTAAACTCTACAAGATTTACATGCTTTGGTCTTACAGATACACAATGAAACTACTACTGTTACTTTGTTCCCATTTTGTGCATCAGATGGCTGAGGTTTTGAGAGACTAAGTAACTTGTCCAAAGTCACAGAGATGGTAAAAGAAAATCTAGGTTTCAGCACTGGAAAATGTAACTCAACTCATGCTTAAAAAAAAAAAAAAAAAAAAAACCAATTTAAAAATGGGCAGAGGAGTTGAATAGACATTTTTACAAAGAAGACATACAAATGGCAAACAGATATATTAAAAGATGTTCAGCATCATTACTCATTAGGGAAATGCAAGTCAAAACTGCAATGAGATGTCACCCCACTCGTATCAGAATGGCTATCAGCAAAAAGACAAGAAATAACAAGTTTTGATAAGGAGGTAAAGAAAAAGGAACCCTGGTGCACTGTTGGTGGTAAAATTAATTGGTGAAGCCACCATGCAAAACAGTGTGAAGTTTCCTCAAAAATTAAAAAATAATCCCACTTCTGGGTATAGATCCAAAGAAAATGAAAATAGGATCCCAAAGCAGTATCTGCACTCCCATGTTCATGGCACTATTTTTCACAATAGCCAACATATTAAAAACAACCTAAGTGTCTGTCAAGGGATGAATGGATAAAGATGTGAGATATATATTATTATATATGTATGTTATTCAGCCACAAAAGAAAAAAAAATCCTTCTATGTGCAGCATCAGAGATGGACCTTAGGGGTATTATCCTACATGAAATAAGCCAGAAAAAGACAAATACTCCATCGTATCACATATATGTAAAATTTAAAAGTTAAAAAGATGTCAAACTCACAGAAACAGAGTAAGAAAGTGCTTGCCAGGGTCTGGGAGTGGAAGAAATAAGAATATGTTTATTCAAAAACAAAAACAAAAACAAAAACAAAACAGAGCTCTCCTTTTACTCAAGTAAGTATGCATCTAATATCATATTGGTTGTATATTTTTGAATTGAACCTAATTCTCCCATGTGAAGGAGATCTCCAAATCATTGTGGCATTCAACTTCACTTCCCAGGATTTAGTGACACTTTTGGTCACATACAGGGTATAGTTCAAATTCTTTTACGGTGACTCAGATAACACTCTATACACAGAAGATAAGATGGACTTCTAATGATTGCCATAACATAGAAGATTCTTACTTTAATAGGAACCTAGATATTTTCAGAAAGTCAGCCAGAATTTGGTATAAACCAAGATAGAAAATATATTCTTTCACTCATTCCTCATGCAGGTTGACAATCACTACCCAAGTTTGAAAAGAAAGAATTTTGTGTTTAAATTAATAGTGAGTAAATCATTTACATTTTATTTAAAGTGTATTTATATATTTCTTAATAAACATACACTTTGGAGGATACGAGCAGTTCACCAAGTTTAAAATTAGATTAGATTTTCTAATATGGTTTTTAAAATAGCAGATTTTAAAATTAAAAATTCTGAAGATCCAAGATGGCAGAGTAGATAAACACTGTGCCTGCTTCATTTCATGAACACATTAAAATTACAACTAAATTATTGAACAACCAACATGGAGAACCATATGAAGTCTAGTTGAACAGAAGCTTTGTAACTAAGGTTACAAAAAAGAAGAGGCCATGGCAAGACTGCTAAGAGGGGCACAGACTCAAAAGGAGCAAAACCACCAGTGGCAGTAGAGAATCAGGAGGGATATCTCAGCTGTGGAAGTTCCTCTAAAAGAGTGAGAGACCCTAGCCCCATACCAGGCTCCCTAGCTCAGAGCACTGGTGCTGGGAAGTGGAGCCCCACAAAATCTGACTGTGAAAAACAGTGAAGACTCCAATCATCCAGTTGGATGGAAGGCTCCAGTAAACTTACACATCCTCTTCAAGTGCCCATACAGATGCAGCCACTCACCCTAGGCTCTGGCAGAAGGACGAGTAACTCAGGGGGCATTAGAGGCATATGGGGAAGCAGACTGAGTGCTGGAGAACAGTCACCATTTTTTCTTGGTGCACCCTCCTCACATGCAGCCAGCTAGTGGTTGCCATCTTTCTTGCCCCCACCTCCACACAGCCAAATATGAAACTGATTGGTCTGTAAGGCTTTAATCGCTCCATCTTGCTGACTCACTGAGACCCCACCTGATCCAACTCTGCCAATGCCAGAAGCACTTTCTCCAGTGAGCAGCAGCCAGCCCCTCCCACATTGCCATCTTCCATAAATAACTATTTAAGTCTGCAGGCCCAGACTGGTGGTAACCAGCATTGGTGTGCTCTGAGTCTTTTGCTGAGTAGCCCCAGGCACAGCACTGGCTGGTATGAAACCAGAATCTACAGGAGCACCAAGTGCAGATGACCAGGGAGACAGCCAGGACCCTACAGGGGAACTACTACATAAAACTATCCAGCAAATACTGGGCGATGTAGCAGATCTACCTAATATGTAGAAGCAAATATAGACAGGTATCCAAAATAAAGAAACAAAAAAGTATGTTTCAAATAAAAGAACAGCAGAAAATTCCAGAAGAACTAAATGAGATGGAGGTAGGCAGCCTATCAGATACAGAGCTCGAGAATGATGATTTTTAAGGATGCTCAAGGAATTTAATAAAAACTTCAACAGAGAGATAGCAAGCATGAAGTACATAGAAACCATTAAAAAAAACCATTCAGAAATGAAGAATACTATGACTGAAATTCAGAATGCAATAGAAGAAATCACGAGCAAACTAGATGGAGCAGAGTATTGAATCAGCGAATTGAAAGACAATGTAGCAGAAAATATCGAGTCAGAACAGTGAAAAGAAATAAGTACCCCCCCAAAATGAGGACAGTTTAAGGGCCCTCTGGGACAACATCAAGCACAACATTTGCATCATCAAGTACCAGAAGTAGAAAAGAGAATGCAAGGAATTGAGAACCTATTTGAAGAAATAATGACTGAAAACTTCCTTGATCTGGCAAAGGAAACAGACATACAAGTCCAGGAAGCAAAGAGAGTTCCAAAGAAGATAAACCCAAATAGGCCCACACCAACACACATTATAATTAAAATGGCAATGGTTGAAGACAAAGAGAGAATCCTAACAGCAACAAGAGAAAAACAACTAGTTACTTATAAGAGAGCTTCCATAAGACTGTCAGCTGATTTCTCAACAGAAACTTTGCAGGCCAGAAGGAAGTGGCAGAGAATATTTAATGTGATCGAAAGCAAAGATCTACAACCAAGATTACTCTACCCAGCAAGGCTATCATTCAAAATTGAAGGACAAATAAAAAGCTTCTCAGACAAGAAAAAGCTAAAGGAGTTTATTACTATCAAACCAGTATTACATGGAATGCTAGAGGGACTGCTTTAAGATTTGGGGGGGGGGGGGATGGGAAGCAAAATTATAAACAAGAAAATAACAACAGGTACACATCAACAATTACCTTCAGTTTAAATGAATTAAAAGCTCTAATCAGGACCTCACGATGGTGACCAGGGAGCAGGTCCCTAAAACCTCTCCCAGAAAACACGATTAAATGGCCCTCCAGGAGCCAAGAAAGAAAGCCCTGAGTGACACAGTGACAACTGAGAAATCCACGCATCACCTGAAAGTTAGAGAGATGGGAATAAATGGGAGAGAATGGAGGGAGCAGAGAAGGATAGCGATGGGACCACATTGATACTGACTTAAAAAAGCTAGAAAGAAATCAGAGAGCAGTATAATACACAGGAAGGAAGAGGCCAAGAGTGAAAGTCAGAGTGGTGGAACGTTGGAAGACCATGAGGGAGCTGGAACTTAAAGCAGTGTGTTAGGGACAAAGCTTGGGAACTGGACTCTGAAACTCTTAAGTGGCAGGAAGGCTGAATGAGGACCCTAAAGAGCTGAGGACTCTAAACATCTGCAGTCCAAAGTAAAGCTGCAGATAGAGCACCTCAGCTCCCAGCACCCTCCTGCCCCGCAACATGTGCATGCATGGATCCTCCACAGGGCCGTGGTTCCTTGCCCATGGCAGAGGCACACCAGCTGCCCTCATGCACATGCAAAATCAGGCCTGCAGCTTTAGAACTTTGGCTGGCACAAGCCCAGAGCCCAGCACCATCGCTCAGCACTCTCGCAAGACTTGGCCTATGGTGAGCACGCATCCAGCACCTTTGCACACACCTGGTGATCTTGCAGGGCCTGAAGATTCCACACATGCAGCTTGCACACCCAGGACACTAGCCCAGCACCCTTGCATGCACCTGGCAATCTCTTGGAGACTGCGGGTTCTGGCCCTCGGAGGGTGCATTCTTGGCACCCTCACCTAGCACCCTCATGTGCACCCAGCAATATCGTAGGACTTGCAGGTTTTGGCCATGGAGCTTACGCAACCAGTGACACTCTCGCACATATTGCATCTTCAGGCCTGCACCTAGAGCTCCCAGTGCCCTCACAAGATGCACTCTTGCAAACTTGGCCAGTGGCTTCTAGGAGACAAATCACTTGAACACGCACTAGGTAAAGTGATGGAGAAAGAAGAGAAGCAAATTTAACATTGTTAGCCTCAACCAGTGAGAGTGGTTTTGGCCAGCATCATCTCCCTCAGCTTCCCCAGCAAAGTGCAAGTGGTTGAGCTGCCCCAGCATGCATTGTGTTGGCATCTCTCCTCTCCTACAGCCTTCCCAACGAACTGCAGAAAGCAGAAGGATCGTGGATCGATATGCCCCACCTCCAAAGGCAGCTGGAGAGGAGAGATAAGACTTAACCCCCCCCTTTTTTCTCCCAAAACTTGTGCCATAGTGCTACCTAGTGTCTGCACTACAGCAAGACACCACAAAAATATTAATCAGAGAAAGAGAGCTCCTGGGTTCTGCTGAATATAAAATCCTCATGCCAGAAAAGAAGAACCCAGCAGACAATATGAGTAACTTAGCATTTAAAGCTGCTCAGAAAGATGAAAATCTTCATAAAATGATCTCGTGGACCTAGAAATTTCTGAACTAAGTGACAGAGATTTTAAAGTAGCCATTCTAAACGCTCTGAAAGAAATGAAATCATACTGGCAAAACACCATAACTGAGGTGAACAACCTAAGAAAGGAAATTGGTAAATAAAAGAAACAATTTAAAAAAGAAAAAGAAAACATAAGGAAGAACAAGATGGAAATTCAAGAGATAAATAATATGATTAAATAAGTGAGAAGCAAAATAACTGTCATAGAAACAGGGCCAACCAGATGGAGGAAAGAATTAGTGATATTGAAGATCAGAACATGGAAACATCTCAGATAGAGGAAGAGAGGGGATATAGAACCAAAAATATTGAAAGAACTTTGCAAGAACTATCTGACTCCATAAGACAAAACAATATCAGAATAATAGGATTAGAAGAAGGAGCAGAGCACTCTACAGAAATATCATACTTCCTTACTTCAATTAGTACAACATAGTAACAAGAATCAAAACAGCATGATATTGGCAGAAAATAAGACACAGACAAATAAATAGAATTGAGAATCCAGAAATAAAATCATATATATATATATATATATATATATATATATATATATATGCAGATATTTTTCAACAAAGGAATCAAAAATATACAATGGAGACTAGAATGTCTCTTCAAAAAATGATGCTGTCAAGGCTGGCATCTCAGAAAATACTGAAGGAGGCTAATCAACTTTAAACAAAAAGTCAAAATAAATGAAGAAGATTTGGGACATCAAAAACATAAAAGGGGAGGAAGTAAAGGTTTAAATCTCTGAAAGAGAATGAAGATAAGAAGCATGCTTAAGGAAAGAGACCATTGTGTATATGAAACTTTCTTTTTCACAAACTTCACGGTAACTACTAAAAAACATTCAGAAGTAAGACACATAACCAAAAAAGAAAAGAAAAGAAAAGAAAAACAGAAGGAAAAATCATAGATCACCATAAAATTGAAGTAATTGACAATGACAAAAAAGCAAAGAAGAACTCAAAACACTGAGCTACCAAAAAACAAAAGATAAAATGCTATAGGAAATCCTCATATATCAATCATCACCCTAACTATAAATAGACAGAACTAACCAATAAAAATACACAAAATAGCAAACTGGATTAAAAAACCAAACCCATTCATATGCTGTCTCCAAGAGACACACAGCCACAAATGACAAATACAGACTCAAAGTAAAAGGGTGGAAAATAATACTCCAAGCAAATGGCATCCAGAGTAAAGGAGGAGTAGCCATACTTATATTTGATGAAACAGATTTCAGGATAAAAAAAGGCAATAAAAGACAAAGATGGACATTTCATAATGATAAAAGGGACAATACAATAAGAAGTCATAACACTCATTAATAATATATTCCCTCAATCAGGAAGCACCAAAATTTACAAAGCAACTACTAACAGGGAGAAATTGACAAAAACACAATTATAGTGAGAGACCTAAACACCCCCTTGACAACCAAGGACAAATTAACCAAGCAGAAAATAAATAAGAAAATAACAGCTTTAAATGATACATTACAGCAACTTGACATAATTGACATTTACAGGACACTCCATTCTACAACACAAGGCTATACATTCCTTTCTAGTACACATGAAACATTCTCAAGGATAAATTATATGTTGGGCCACAAAACTAACTTAAACAAATTCAAGAAGATTAAAATCATACTAAGTTTATTCTCTGACCACAAAGCTTTTAAATTAAAGATCAACTTTAATTTAAAGTAGAAATAAACCACATATATGTGGAGAATAAACAATGTGTTATTAAAAAATGAATGGCTCAAAGAAAAAACAAGATTATAAAATACATAGAAACTAATGATGAAAATACAACATATCAAAATTACCAAGATGCAGCAAAGAGTACTAAGAGGGAAATTTATATCACTACAGGCCTATCTCAAGAAACAAGAAAAATCACAATGAAAAACCTAACATTACATTTTTTTAAATTGTTAGACTTATTGGGATGACATCGGTTAACAAGAATTATATAGGTTCCAGGTGTACAATTCTACATTGCATCATCTATGTGTTGCATTATGTGTTCACCACCCAGTGTCAGTTCTCTTTCCATCACCATATATTTGCCTCCCCCTCCCTCCTTTCCCACTCCTTCTTCTTTTCCCACCCTCTCCCCACTTGGTCTCAGGCAACCGTTAAACTATTGACTGTGTCCATGAGTTTTTCTTCTTTGTTGCTTTCAGTTTTATATTCCACATATGAGTGAAGTCATATGGTTCTAGGTTTATTCCATCTAGCTTATTTTTCTTAGTGTGATGTTCTCAAGGTCCATCCATTTTGTTGCAAATGGTAGTATTTCATCTTTTCTTATAGTTGAGTAATATTCCATTCTGTATATGTACCACCATGTCCTTATCCAGTTATCAATCTAAGGGCACTTTGGTTGCTTTCATGTCTTGGCCATTGTGAACAGTGCTGAGATGAACACTGGGCTACATAAGTCTTTGTGGACTAAGGCGTTTAAATTTGTGGGGTAAATATCCTGAAAGGAGATTGCTGGGTCATATGGTAACTTCATTCCCAGTTTTCTGAGGAAGCTCCACACTGTCCTTCTTCATAGTGGTTGTACCAACATACATTCCCACTACCAGTGTGTGTGTGAGAGTTCTTTTTTCTACACAACCTCCCTAGCACTAGTTATTCCTTGTCTTGTTGATAACAGCCATTCTAACAGGTGTGAGGTGATATCTCACTGTGGTTTTGATTTGTATTTCCCTAATAGCTAATAAAGCTGAGCACTTTTTCATATGTCTGTTGGCCATTTGTATATTTTCATGGAAGAAGTGTCTGCTCAGGTCTTCTGCTCACTTTTTAATTGGATATTTTGTTGTTGTTTTATTGAGTCATATTAGTTCTTCATATATTTTAGATATTAGACCCTTTTCAGATGTGTTGTTTGCAAATATTTTCTCCCATTTAATTGGCTATCCCTTTGCTTTGTTGATGGTTTCCTTTGCTGTGCAGAAGCTTTTTCGTTTGACATAGTACCATTCACTTATTTTTGCTTTTACTTCCCTTGACTTTGAGGTCAGGTTCATGAAGTCCTCCTTGAGCCTGAGGTCTATAAGTTTAGCACCAGCATTTTCTTCTATACAGTTTATTGTTTCAGGTATTATATGGAGGTCTTCAATCTATGTTGAATTAATTTTACTGTATGGTGACAGTTCACAGTTCTGATTCACTTTTTTGCATATGTTTTTCCAGTTTTCTCAGTACCATCCACTGAAGAGGCTTTTTCCCCCCATTGCATATTTTTCATTCCTTTATCAAAAATTATTTGTCCACATGTTGCCTTCTAGCTGCTGACCTGTCTGTCCCCTCATGCATTCCACATGGCATCCTAAGGCAGGAGCCAAGTGTGGAGGCCACGGGGGCACAGAATATCTAGGAGATAAAATTGACCCTCTCTTGGGGGCACTGTTCCTCCTTCACTCACACATCTCACATCACCCTCTATGGCCCTGGAGGATGGCTGGTTAGTCAATGATGCGTAAGATTCCTCAAGGGAGGAACAAACTAAGATAGGCACAGTCACATAGGGGCCATCAGGAGAGAGCTTGGGCTCAACAAAGGTGAGGCATAGACACTCACCTCTCTGAGGTTAATCTCCTACTCCCTGGCTGCCTTGTGTCCCACGTTGCTCCAGTGATGACCTGACAGAAAGATATCACTCATGCTTCCTGAGATATGACTTGTATACTGAGTCAATCCCCTGGGGTGGTGTCAGCATACTGAGCCCTTGAGGCTATATGTTCTCAGAAAAACACAATGCAAGTTGGAACACAATGGGGACATTTGGGAAAAGCAGTCTCCTAGGCAACGTAACTCACAGACCATGGAAAAATCAGTTTCACTTCCTTGTATGTCCATCAATAAGAGCTATGTGTTGGCCTGATTCTGGGCACCTGGCCCATGAGGCTGGAGCCCCTTGGCCCTGCTTATAATATATTTTTGACTACTGTGTTTTTTTTTTGTTTTTGTTTTTGTTTTTTTTTGTTTTTTTTAATTCATTTTTATTGTTAGACTTATTGGGGTGACATCCGTTAGCAAGGATTACATAGGTTTCAGGCATACAATTCTACAGTGCATTGTCAACTTGATGTATAATCAGTTCACCATCTAATGTGACTTCTCTTTCCATCACCTTATATTTAGCTTCCCCCCCTCCTCTCCCACCCCCTCCCCTTTCTCCCCTCCCTAACCCACTCGTCCCCAAATAAACATTAAACTATTGTTTTGCCCTACTTGTTCTCCCACCGCTTGTGTCGTGCTGGATGTGACATCCATATATTTGTGAATTTATCTCTTGATTTTTTATTTTGTTCCATTAGTCTGTGTGTCTGTTTTTCTGCCAATATTAAGCTGTTTTGATTATTGATGCTTTGTAGTATATATTAAAATTGGGGAGCATTATCCTTTTTACATAGCATTGCTTTGGTGATTCAAGGTCTTTTCTGGTTTCATACAAATCTGATCATTTTTATCTGTTTCATGACAGTACGTTTGTGGGATTTGATGGGAATTGCATTAAATCTATATATGGCTTAGGGTGAAATATGGTCATTTTAACAATGTTAAGTCGTCCTATCCATGTATTCATCTTTCCATTTCTTTGTGTCATCTGCAATTTCTTTCAAAAGTTTTTTTATAATTTTCCCTGTATAAGTACATCATGCTCTTTGTTAATTCTCAGGTATTTCTTTTTTTGTTGTTGTTGTGATCACAAAAGGTAGTGATTCTCTTATTTCTTTTTCTGAAGATCTGTTGTTTGTATATAGAAATGCAATTGGTTTTTGTACCTTGACTTTAATGTATTGATTTACTGTTTTTAATGGTTTTCTGTGAAGCCTTTGGGATTTTCTATATAAAGGACAATTTCATCTGCAAAAAGTGACAGTTTGACTCCTTTTCTTCTAATTTGGATATATTTTATTACTTTCTCTTGCATGACTGCTCTGGCTAGAACTGCCAATACTACATTGAATAGCAGTGGTGACAGGGGACATCCCTGTCTTGTTCCTGATTTTAGGATGATAGGCTTCAGCTTTTCCCCATTCAGTATGAGATGAGCTGAGGGTTTGTCATATCTGGCCTTTATTATGTTGAGGTACTTTCCTTCTATATCCATTTTATTCAGTGTTTTCATCATGAATGAATGTTGTCATCTTGTCAAAAGCTTTGTCTTCATCAATTGATAAGAGATATGGTTTTAATTTTTTATTTTGTTTATGTAAAGTATCATATTGAAATATTTTCATATGTTGAACCATTCTTATGCTCCTTGGATGAATCCCATTAGATCATGGTGTATAATCTTTTTATGCATTGATATATTCTATTTGTTGGTATTTTGTTTAGGATTTTTGTATCTATGTTCATCAGAGATTGGTCTATAGTTTTATTTTTTGTGTTGTATTTACCAGGTTTTGGTATTAGAATAATGTTAGCCTCATAGAATGAGTTGGGGAGTATTGCCTCATCTTCAATTTTTCAGAAGAGTCTGAGGAAAATAGGTGTTAATTTTTCTTTGAATACTTGGTAAAATTGGTTTGTGAGACCACCTGGTTCAGTATTTTTGTCTTTGGGAAGGTTTTGGATGATTGTTTCAATTTCTTTACTACTGATTGGTCTATTTTGATTATCCAGTTCTTCTTCAGTCAAGGTAGACCATATGTTTCTAGAGATTTGTCCATTTTTTTCCAGGTTGTTAAATTTAGTGGCATAAAATCCTTTATAATATTTTCTTATGATCCTTTGTGTATCTGTGGTATCAGTCATAATTTCTCCCCTTTCATTTTTAATTTTGGATATCTGTGTCCTTTTTAAAATTCTTTGGTTAGTCTAGCCAGAGTTTTGTCAATTTTGTTGATTTTTTTCAAAGAACAAGCTCTGCGTTGCATTAATTTTTCATATTATCTTTCTGTTCTCAATTTTGTTTAGCTCTGCTCTAATTTTTATTATTTGTAACATTGCATCTTAAAGAACTAGATGAAGGACAACAACAACAACAACAACAACCTAATATCAGCAGAAGTAAGAAAACAATTAAAATTAGAGCAGAAGTAAATGAAGTAGAGAAGAGAAAAACAATAGAATAAAATTAATGCAACAAAGAATTGGTTCTTCAGAAAAAAAAATAACAAAATCGTCAAACCCTGGGCTAGGCTCACCAAAGGACAAAATTAAAAATGCAAAAGGAGAAGTTATGACTGACACCACAAAAATACAAAGGATCGTATGAAAATAATATAAAGGGCTATATGCCACCAAATTTAGTGACGTAGAAAAAAATGGACAAGTTTCTAGAAGCATATAGTCTACCTAGATTGAACCAAGAAGAACTGGAAAATTTAAACAGACCAATAAACAGTAAGAAAATGGAAATAGTCATTCAAAACCTCCCCAGAAGAAAAAATCCAAGACCAGGTGGTCTCATTAATGAGTTTTACCAGGCATGAAAAGAGAAATCAACACCTATTCTCCTCAAACTCTTCCAAAAAATTGAAGAAGAGGCAATACTTCCCAACTCATTCTATGAGGCCAATATTACCCTAATACCAAAGCCTGGTAAGGACAACACACAAAAAAGAAAACTATAGACCAAAATTTCTGATGAACACAGATACAAAAATCCTAAACAAAATAGCAAGAAATAGAATTTATCAATGCACTAAAAAGATTATACGCCATAATCAAGTGAGATTCATTCAAGGGCTCAAGGATGGTTCACATATGAAAATGTTTCAATGTGATACTCCACATAAACAAAATAAAATATTAAAAGCATATGATCATATCAATTGAAGAAAAAGCATTTGACAAGATGGCAACATTCATTTATGATCAAAACACTGAATAAAATGGGTATAGAAGGAAAGTATCTCAACATAATAAAAACCATATATCACAAACCCTCAGCTAGTATTATACTGAACAGGGAAAAGCTGAAGCCTATTATCCTAAAATCAGGAACAAGACAGCAATGTCCCCTGTTGCCACTGCTATTCTATATCGTACTGGAAGTCCAGCCAGAGCAATCAGGCAAGTGAAAGAAATAAAAGGCATCCAAATTGGGAGTGAGAAAGTTAAACTATCATTTTTTGCAGATGACATGATCCTTTATATAGAAAATCCTAAAAACTCTACCAATAAACTATTAGAAATAATAAACACATACAGTAAAGTTGCAAGATGCAAAATCAATGCATACAAATTTATTGCATTTTTACATACTAACAACAAAATTTCAGAAAAAGAAATGAGGAAGGCAGTACTTTTTTTTATCACAACAACAACAAAAACACCTGGAAAACTATGAGACACTATTAAAAAAAAATTGAAGAAGATAAAAAGAAATGGAAAGATACCTCATGTTCATGGATCAGAAGAATCAGTGTAGTTAAAATGGCCATATTACCCAAAGTAATATACAAGCAATTCCCATCAAAATCCCATAGACATTATTTATAGAAATAGATAAAAAATTATCAGATTCATATGGAACTACAGAAGACCCTAAATCACCAGGGCAATCCTACAAAAAAGAATAAGGCTGGCAGCATCATGGTTCCTGACTTCAATCTACTACAGCTTGGTATTGACAGAAAAACAGACACACAGACCAATGAAACAGAATAAAAACCCATAAATAAACCCAGAAATAAAACATATGGACAGATAATTTTTGACAATAGAGTAAAAAGTATACAATGGAGAAAAGACAGTGTCTTCAGGAAATGATATTGGGGAAATTGGAAAACCACAGGCAAAAGCTCGAATCTAGACTACAAACTATTACCATATACCCAAATTAACTCAAAATGGATCAAAGACCTCCACATAAGACCTAAAATAATAAACTGTATAGAAGAAAACATTGGTACTAAACTTACAGACTTTGGGTTCAGAGAGGACTTCATAAACTTGACTTCAAAGGCAAGGGAAGGAAAAACAGAAATAAATGAATGGGACTATATAAAACTAAAAAGTTTCTTCACAGCAAAAGAAAGCATCAACAAAGCAAATAGACAACCAGAAATGGAAGAAAATATTTGAAAAACAATGCCTCTAATAAGGAGATAATATCTAAAATGTATATCAAGAACTCTTAGAACTTATAAATAAAAAACCAAACAATCTGATTTTTTAAATGGGCAGAGAACCTGAACAGACTTCTCCCATGAAGACATAAACAACCAACAGATATATGAAATAAATGTTCAACTTTCCTAACTTTCAAGAAAATGCAAGTCAAAACCACAAGGAGATGCCACCTCACACCCCTTAGAATGGCTATCATCAACAAGACAATAACAAGGGTTAGAGGGGTTGTGGAGAAAAAAGAACCTTCACATACTGCTGATCGAATCATAAATTTGTACAACTGCTATAAAAAACAATTTGAAATTTCCTCAAAAAATGAAAAATAGAATAACCATTTGACGCAGCAATTCCTCTTCTGGGTATCTATCCAAAAAATCTGAAAACATCTATCCATAAAAATATATGCACTGCTATGTTTATTACAGCATTATTCATCATGGCCAAGACATGGAAACAATTCAAGTGTCCTTTGATAGATAATTGGATAAAAAAGATGTGGTACACATACACAATAGAATAATACTCAGCCATGAGAAAAGATGAAATATTGCCATTTGCAACAACATAAATGGGTCCTGACGTTATCATGGTAAGCAAAATAAGTCAGACAGAAAAAGTCAAGAAACATATGACTTTACTCACATATGGGATATAAAACTGAAAGCAATGAATGAACAAGACAAGCAAACAAACAAAAACTCATAGAAACAGACAAGAGTTTAGTAGTTATCAGAAGGTAAAGGATGGTGGTAGAAGACAGTAAAGGGGGGCAAGTACATGTTAATAGAAAAAGAACTGAGTCTGAGTGGTGAACACATAATGCTATACACAGATGATGTATTATAGAACTATAGTTGAAACATATAATTTTACTAACCAATGTAAATTTAATAAGAATTTAAAGAAATGAACTAAACTAAGAAAAATTTTAATGGAAAATAAATGGACAATTTAAAATTTTTAAAAATCTATACGTGGTATATAAAGCTGAAAAAATATAATCAAAAGAGCAGTTGGAAAGAAAAGTTATCAAGAAAAATGTTGTGGAGTTGAAAACATACATATTAAAATTGCTATATGCTCTAATTTCCCATAAACAAATCAGATGGCAAACATAATCTAGAAAGACAAGTTTGAAATATATATTCCAGACAATAATTAATATTTGTATTATATAAAATCTCTACAAATAAACAAAGAAATGAAAACAATAATAAGATTCCAGTAGAAAAGCTGACAAACAACATGAGAAACAGGAAGTAAAAGCTAACAAATGTGTTAAAAAATGTCTAACTTTTCTAGAAACCAAGTAATACAAAAGTATTTATTTTTGCCTTTTTACCTATCAAATTAACAAAGACATCTGCTATTCTACTATTAAGGTGTAGTAGGGTATTATTTTTCTAGATTAGATTGTCAGACTAAGTATACCTTTTGACCCAGTAATACCACTGTTAGGGATTTACCATAAGGACAGACTGTATCATGAAGGTTAAAGTCGTTTACTATGATATTCACCTAAGTATTACATATTATGAGGAACAACCTTGAAAGTAAGCTTAAATTATAGCACTTTTATATGATAAAATATTATGAATCCATTCTACATCATGATTTCAAATAATATTCAATGACTTTAAAGATTGCATGTTTTGAAATGCTCATGATATAGTGTAAGTAAAAAAATACAAAACTTTATATTCATAGTATGATGCAACTTTTACTTTTAGGTATCATAAATCTGTACACATTCAAAGAAATATAGTATTTCATAGAAAATAAAGTCTGGAAGAAAATACATCAAATTGTTAATGGTAGTTATGCCTCAGGGATAAAAATTTTAGGTGATTTTTCTTTTTATTCATGTATTTCCATATTTTTTAAATTTGCATACTGAATATTGATTACTTTTACAATTCAAGAGTTGAAAGTTTTTTAAAAGTGAAGATGGTGGAGTCAAGGAAATGTTTAACAAGAATAACATAAATTTCAAGTGTTGATTATTAATCACAGAGGCAAAATAGAATAAATTGGTTAAATGTAACCAATCCAAAAATTAACTGACTTCTAATGACCCAAAAAATATTGATTATATAATTCTCTGTGCTTTTCTGAATGATTTAAATCATTGATCTTTTTCAATTTATAAGGCAAAGAAAGAATATTTTAATGCCTGTGTTCTGGCTGGGTGTGTTCATACGAGGCAAACAATGATATTTTGAATGTAAAATATTGGGAAGGTTACTATATCCCTTTTCACTTGACTATATATAAAAGATTTGGAGCAATTAACCTGTGAGTATTTCTCCTAAGCTCTCATATTGAAATCTACTTGAGTTTTAGTTTTCAGACATTTATGCTTCTAACATCATGTTGACATTCTTTAACAGTGAAAGCAACAAATGTAGGGTAGCTGGATATAAATATATACAGAAGGTCCCCAAAATATGTATACACATTTAAGAAAGGTAAAAACTATATTAAAATTGTAATATTCAACTTATACCAATAACAAAAGATGAATACAAGTCATGTTTGATTTGTGCAATTGCAAGAGGTGCTCAAAGTGGTTACATTGGCATCCAGACACTTCTGATTACAGCAAACTCCTGCTTAAGCAACATTGACCAAAGTGTCCACTTGTATAGCTGTGCGTACTATTTCATTTTCTTCCCAAAGTACCACCAGTGTAGCTAGTTTTCTATGCTACACTACATCTTTTAAGGTCTCTTATAGGTCAAGGGGTATTAAGTCATGAGAACATGGGGAAAACTCAAACAACATTCTCAAATTTCAAATGCCATTTCTAGAAGGTCTTGCACTCCTCAAACAACCATTCTTCCTCCATTTTTTCTAACTGTCCTGCCTGCTGCATGGTGATGCTAGCACTCATTTGATTAATGCCATCTTTTGACTGAAAGTCATACTAGACATTGCTACTGTAATTCAATTCAACTTCAAAAAGTAATGCATAGATAACATCTCTTAAAATATGTATACCTCTTTTTGGCCCCAGTATAATAACAGACTGGATATCCCTGAAAACTCCTAAGGACCTTCAACTGCAAAGGTCTCTGGGTTTCTTTGGTACCAGCAGTACTATTTCCTGGAATCATATTCCTCCCAATTTAGCCATACCTAGCTGAGATTAAAGGACTCATATGAACCAGAAAAGAATAAACACTCCTATGAGCCAAGCTTGGTTCCACAACAACAACAACAACAAACAAAAATAAGTGTTCAGAAACTACTGACTTTACTCCCAAGCAAATAATGCAGAAATAAAGCAGGCTGTTATGAAGTAGTTTCATTAGTTGGGGTGGGTAGTGGGGTTACTTTGGTACAACCATTTTTTTCAAAAAGTAACTTCACTGTTGTCTAGACATGGCCATGGATTCCAAATTTAAGAAACAGTGAAGAAACATTTAATAATTGCAGCAATAGCACATACCTACTTCCAATCTTCCCCACATAAACATGCAACAAACTTCTACTGGTTTAAGTGTCTTAGATTGGCAGACTATATGCAACATGCTGAGAACAGACATTAAGTGATGATTATTGCTATTATTCTTTGAGCTTTACACACATTAATAGCACTTTCTTAACTTATCTTCTAGCAAAGGAGGCTCTTCATCAAAACTGTCAATGTAACGAGATTGTGAATAATAATCCAAGTTAGATGCTGGCTGAAAAAATTGTCCGGTGTAACCTGATGACATGAGCATCTCTGGTGGGACAAATGCAGGCTGAAAATGTTCACTGGCTTGCTGTCTAGAGATAAAAAAAAATACTGGCATTTATATACCTAAGAAGGGGTTTTCATATCAAATCAATGAGAAAGTAAGAACTTTACTTCCATGAATTATCCTAAATTTATAAACATTTAAGTATGAAAGGAATAACATGCTAAAGGTTTAACTTAAAAAGTGAAAACACTTCTAGAAGAATGAACCACATCAACTAATATTTATTGATTATATACAATGTGCTTGATATTTTTTCTCACTTTTTTAATGTAATTAAAACTCAATAAGGTAAAATCTTTGGTTTTAGTTTAATGTTACAGAAAAAAATAGAGGTTGATGGAGACTGAATGACTTGGCCAGTATCACAGAAGATCTTAGGTGTCAGACTGAACTGAAGTCATCTGAGCAGCACTCTGCTTCACACACAATGCTGCTTTTTTACTGATTTTCAGGGGAAATAACCACACATGAAGGTCTTTATAAATTTGTGAAAGCAGCAAGTGAAAAAATAATAATTTTAATAGTATAGTCAATTAATAGGAAAAAATAAATACATAAACTGACTTGCCCATAAATAAATAGACTTTCTAGCTCTGGCATTCCCAGGCAATTATATCAATCAAATTATCTTTGAGTGTCTAACTAAAAATATTCAATAGCTGGCTTTCTGTCCCTCTTTTGAAATATGCAATTTAGTCTTGTCCAGACACAATTGTTCTATAGTTCCTTGACCATGCTTTTATTTGTTTTTTTATTTCACCATTTGTGTCAGAATGTTGAAAAACAATAATCTTAGTAAAAAATTTCTTGCAAATGCTATAGGAAGGAAGAAAGAAAAAAGAGAGTTTGAGGTTATTTTGTCACTTTTAATTGTTTTTGCCTGAAGGGGAAGAAACATAAAGAGTTGTCCTTAATTAACATGTTTAAGTTTCTTTCATTAAAGCCCCTTATGCTAAACTAAGCTAAAAATACAGTCCAGTATTTTGAACTATGTAGCTCTCTGTGACATCTTTATATTAAAATATTTACAAAATGACTATTTCTATCCTCATTCCAACATTAATATTAATATAAAATCTAAGAATGATGTATTCAACCCCCCCTTATATGAGTAAGCCTGACAGAGAAAATAACCTCTTCTGAAAAATAAAGCTATGAGATAGAAAGAAATACTCATGTACTCATACACATTTAATCATTCACTAACTCAGCTACAAGGCCATTAAAAGCAGGGATGTTGTGCAAAACTTCTTGAATACCCAACAGCTAATTATTGTTATTGTTCATTCCATCACGTGGCATATTCCTAATTTTTTTTCTTCAACAAAGTAGGACCACTACAAAAGTACTGGTGAAAACAAATTATGAATAAGAATATGAATGGTTTGGTAGTTGATAAAGTTACCCTAGATACAAGGTTTGATAATTAAGTTTGCAAACTCATCCTAGAAAAAGAGTTACATACATCACTGCTGAATATTACTACATTCATTTTCAAAATACGTCCCTTGTGAAGCTATGCACTGACGCCAGCACATAGTCCACCCTTCAAAGCAATTTTGAAACTCTTTTTCTGGAATAGCCATCAGAGCTGTCATCATATGACCATTGATGTTCTGAATGTCATCAAAATTTCTTCCTTTCAATATTTCTTTTATCTTTGGGTAAAGAAAATGCCATTGGGGGCCAGATCAGGTGAGTAGAGAGGGCATTCCAATACAGTTATTTGTTTACTGACTAAAAACGCACTCACAGACAATGCCATGTGAGCTGATGCATTGTTGTGATGCAAGAACCATGCGTTAGTGAAAAGTTCAGGTCGTTTTTGTCTAACTTTTTCATGCAGCCTTTTTGGTACTTCCAAATAGTAAACTTGGTTGACTATTTGACCAGTTGGTACAAATTCATAATGAACAATCCCTCTGACATCGAAAAAGATTAGAAACATCATCTTGACTCTTAATTTGGACTGAAAGAACTTTTTTGGTTGTGGAGAATTGGCTGATTTCCATTGTGCACTTTCACGCTTTGGTTCAGGGTGGTATTGGTACACCCATATTTCATTACCAGTGGTAACATGGTCCAAAACATTGTCTTTACTCTTCAAAAGGTCTTGGCAAACTTTGAGACTCCTTTATTTCTGTTCATTGATGAGCTCCTTTGGGACCATTGTTGCACACACCTTTCTCATGCCAAGACTTTCAGTTAAGATTTCCCTGTTTCTCCATTGATGTTTACTTAGTCTGCTATGCTTCTCACAGTCAGCCCACGATTTTGATGCACAACTAGATGAAATTTTGCAACATTTTCATTAGTTCTGCTTGTCGTTACTGGCCACCCTGACCTCTCTTCATCAGTGATGCTTTCTTTCTCCTCAGAAAAACATTTAATCCATTTGTGCACTGCCACTTTCTTCATGGCATTATCCCCATAAACTTAGATTAACATATTCCTGATTTCATTTCCAGTCTTGTCAAGTTTAACAAGAAATTTAATATTTGGTCATTGCTCTAATTCAAGCTCTGGCATTTTCACAATGTCACACAAAAACACAAAATAACAATAATGAACACCACTCAGCAAGACCCCGCCACACATCAACACAAACACAGTTGTGAGATACAGATATACCAAGGTTATGAAAGCTTACTGAGTTGTTTGTACAGTGCTGCCAACATAAGCTTACGGTGGCAAGTTCACAAACTTAATTGTCAGACCTCCTATGTTTTTTTTAATGTAATCATTTCTAGAAAAATAAAAGGGGCAAATGGTGATGAGTCAATGCATCAGTATCTAAACAAGGCTATTCCATTGACATATTGCATTGGCCTCAACAAAATCTGTGCCCAAGTGCCAATAACCAGATTTGAGAAAACATAACATTCATAATTACTCCCTGTAAAGCAATCTCTGTGAATGGGGGATTGAGTATGGGTACTTACTTGGCCTACCACCACCACCCTCCCAAGACAAAAACACACTTTTATAGAAAAAAAAAAAAAGCCTATTACCAGTCAAATCCTATCCCTTTCTGTGTTCTACTCCTCTCTCAGCTACTTTATCCAGCAAAAGTTGTTCACCAGAAGCATGGCCTCCATTGTCCTTGCTATAATGAAGGGATAATATTAAAATTTCCCCACAGCTTATTTAAGAAAGCAAATTGTTCCATAAAGGAAACCTCAAAAGTGTTTACATATAAAGATTACCACAGTCATCTTCTATTATCATTTAAATTAAAATTCTCTCTTTTTACCTTATAACTTTGATTTTGTACATGTTGACCTTAACATTTAACACTACATCTCAATGGACAAAACCTAAGCAATGCGAAAATAATCACATTATTAATCCACATTCCCACCCAGAAAACATACCACATTTTCATGTCTTAGTACTTTCTCTTAAAATAACTATGAACAACCATAATTTTAACCACATATTTTTAATTTTCTCTTAATCCTATGTCTCCTAGTGTTATCCTTTTTTACTAGATGGCCCCAATTCTGAATAACTAGGCCAATGAATTTCTCTTATATTTTTAGTGACATCTTTCAAGTGTACAGTATCGTTTCATAAAAAACAAATTCTGGGGGAATGGGACTGAACACTTAAATAATTGTTCTCTTAAGCCTATGAATTAGTAAATGATTAAAAAAATCACTTCAGTCATATTGATATACCCATCACTTCAAGCAACTGTGAGGTGACTGCAAAAGTCTCCTATAGAACAACTGGCAACATTATTGGTCACATACCCCTTCTTTTGCTTTCCAACTCTGTGGAGTTACATTTCCACCTGTAATGAAAATCTGATGGTAGGATTTATCCTAAAGTACAATATTTAGCAAGCACAGCCTCTGGAGGCAGACTACCTGGACTTAAATCCCATTTTTATAATCTTAATAAAATTACCTCAGATTCTGTACTTCTAGTTCTCATCTGTAAAATAAGAATGAAAATAGAACACCTACAGTTGTGAATTTAATTAGCTAAAATAAATAAAGCACTTAGAATAATGGGGGCACACAAAAGTGATTAATAAGCATTAATTAAGTATTTGTATGCTCTTTTCTTCTTGAGATTTACACTAAAGCATTCCACACACCCTGGAACATTATCTTCTGTATTTATAATAGTTGTTTCACAATCTGCACTTTCTCAAAGGAAACATTAATAGAAGGTCAAGAGTTTGTATCCTTTTTATGCTGATCACCTTTGCTTTTTCCCATTTTTGGTTTTCCTGAAACACCCAAAGTAACTTCAACAACATCCAAGTTGTCCTTTTGCTCCTATCAAAAGAATATCCACTATACTCATGCCAAAAATTACTATCTCTGAGCCGTAAAGCAATAGCCACACACCTGATCCACATAAAAACCCTCTGTATGCTTACTAATTCTTCAATAGTCCCTTCTTCACCACCTATACTTGGGGTTATGTTGTTTTAACTAAACTCCAGAGGCTTATTTTACTTATATGATTTTGTATTAAGATAATCTCTAGCAGGTTATAATTTTTGGCCTATTGCTGAATCAAAAGAACTTAACATTCATCTTCCAATGCAAATATAGAAAATCAGTATCAGAAGACTTAGTTACAATTTGTGTAATTGCAGTTGTTTGTTGCACACAATTTTCTGTGCTCCATCACAAAAGCACTACCTACATATTAAAAGGAAAAAAAACCTCTAATAAAATGTGTAGCTAGTGCTTTTGTTATGCTTTGAACTTCCATCATGGTAGTGAACTGATGCTGCTTTCCTGTCAGTCTGACCCTGTGGGAATGCGGGTGGTAAGTTCACTCCTAGTCATATGGAGAACTAGAGTGTAAATCAAGTGACATTTTTTTTTTTCAATTGACGTTTTCTCGATATTTCGTACCTCTGTACCTTTGGGATAAGGCGGAAACCGAGAGGCTCATTAGGCGGCGGTGGACATGTGTGGGTCGCGCCGCACAGGTGGCAATCACCACCCAGCCCCGAGGTGCGTGGGCGACCTATGTCCCTCAGAAAGCGCTTCTGCGCGCTGGGTCCCGGGGAAGAAATGTACCATCAAATAAGCCCCATTCATTGTAAGTATATCTCCACATTTGGACTCATATTAAAATATATGTGTATTTCCTACAATCAGGGGACATTGTATTCCTCCAGGATCCTGAGACTACAAAAAGTTTCAGAATTTGCAATACCATCAACTCAAACACAGTATATGACAAAAATATGACAGGTCTACAACAAAAATATTCTGTTAGTTAAAAAATTTAGTCTGAACTCCCATAAAAATTTTATGTGTGACTCTCCAGTTGAATCAGTAAAATCAGGCATTGTAAGTGTTCTTGGCAAGAACATTTCATACAGGATCAATTTGATGATAGTGTAGGGAATGGTGTCTGGGGGAGTTAGCTTATGTAACATTCTTGGCTTGTCCAGTGAATATACATGACCGTGCTGTTTACAGCACCATTCACTGTATTTGAGACATCAGAGAAAGATCAGGTCCAGGGATTCAGAAAAAAATGATGATTCAATATCTGTCTGTTAAAGTTCTACTCAAATGTACTACTCACATTCAAAGGTAGTTTTCCAGTTGTCATCTTTCTGCAGAAACACCTATTTCTTTTATCCAAGTGATTTGAATAGATTTCCTATTTCAAAAATTGGAAAAATAAAGTGGGAAAATATAGCCTAGATAACTGGCTGCCAATGATTGAAAATAATGCCTACCTGAATGACTGGATAGGTGTTTTTTTTTTTTTTTTTAATTTAAAATAAGGAAGCTCCTTCTTGTTTATTCCAAAATGAGAAAACTTATTTTTAAATATAAATATCTTCACTGTTTTGGTAAGCAGAGTCAACCAGCTTCTAGATTAGTATTCCACTGAGCCAGAAAAGCTTTTTAAGACTAGCTTTTATATATTGGTGGGAAGGTGGGGTAAGGAGAGAGGACACAGACAGAAAAAAAGAGATTAATTGATTAAACTACCCTCTGGATTTCTATGTCTTTTGCCAGGATGATTAGCATAGTATTCTGACTTTTAATTGAATAAAAGATCAAATCTCTGGAGTTTGTTTGACTAGTTTGTTACACTAGTAAATCATTGACTTGACTCCATATTTTATGTACCTCATAAAACTACCACAGCTAATAATGCCCTTTTCTGATTCCTGAGACTTGCAGAGTGGATTAGAATTTTAAAATGTTACCACATCCAAATCAGGACTTGGATTTAAATACTAAGCATCTGAAACGGGCAAGGCCATGAATCTGATACAATATAATCTGGAGTTTTCCTCATTTTGCTTATGTTGATTTCCATCTCTGTCATTTTGATTTCTTGGCAACACTGATACATAAAATCAAATGGAGAAAGAACTTTGGGCAGAATGGGGTAGGGTGGGGAAGGCTGTGATCCATGAGTCCCTGCTGAAGAAGAAAACTTTGTCTCTCTCTTATTGGACATTTTAAGTTAGTTTAGTCTGAAAATGTAGATTGCAGATTCTGCCAATGTGCTTATTTCATCTGCAGCAGAGAAGAGTGAACAGAAACAGAAATTCAAGGTGACTGGTGCCTTTCAATAAAACAAGAGGTGGAGTTGAAAATCCTTTTAGATAGTACTTATTGTGGATTATATATTTTGAGTTACTATCCTGTAATACCTCTCTGTTTAAACTACTTCCTACACCTCAAACACTTTTTTTTGTCTTTTTCTTGACCTTCCAAAGTATAAATAATCAATGGAATTAAATAAAGTTATCTTTCTGTTGTTGGATTCCATAGTGATTGAGCCAATTCTACACCTTATCTTTTCCTCCCATTTTTTAAATAATATTTTAAAAAACATTTTAATTTTTCCAGTGATAGATAAATAGATTGATAGATAGACAGATGATAGATAGATAGATGTTTTTTCACTTAAAAAAATTCTATGATAGCAATTCTATTGGTGCTGGACATGTAGAATAGGGGAATTAATGAAATACAATTCCAGATAACTAACTTGTACAGTTTAAAAAATATTATATACCAATGCCTTCCCCTATTGCCTTGTAGCAATGGTTCATCAGGAGTATTTGGGAAGCAGTGTGTGAAAGCAGCACCTATTGGCCTATATCTGTAGGAGTGATCAGTCAGTGAAAATGGTGTCCAAACTTTCCTGGGCTTAGTTGGAACAGAAGAGTCCCCACTGCCTATTGTATTTATTCTATCTTTTCTTCTTTCAATCTGGAGCTTTCAAAGTACGTCTCTGTGTTTAGTAAAATAAACTTTAAAAATTAATAACTTTGAAATATTTGTTAAGTGGTTATGTGGACTATGCTTGTTACAATGGCATAGTGATCATACATGCCACTTCATTTAAGATGGTCCAGTTTATTCCTATCTTACCAACATTATAACTAATAGCACCCATTTTACTCTAAAACATGTTCTGATTTTGCGATAAACTATATGTCCATTCTAGTTATGGGCCTAGTCAAACTTGGACTAAAATCCTAACCCCATTTCTTACTACGTTAGAAAAGTTCCTTAATTTTTCTGGTTCCCGTCTTTTTCATATGTAAATATGATAAAAATAGCATTATGAAAGTTGAAAGATTTGACTCTTTTCACTGTTCACTCATTTAACAACCCCCCCACACACACACATACACAAAATTCAAAGAAGTAACTGTATAAACAAATATAAATTTAAGTGACTTTAGGCAACGAGTGTCAATTACTTTTAAGTGCTATAATTATACAAATAAATAACATGTATATAGTGGTTTTATTTTAATACACATTCTCTTACACATTGCCAACATTGTTTTTTGTGTCAATTCCATGAAGTGGGTATTATTAATGTCCTTTTTTCTCAATTAAGACACACAGTTAGTGAAGTTAAGTCTTTTCTATGGTCACAAAGAACAAATGCTAGAACCAGAATGTAAATCTAATTCTTCTTACTTTAAATCCCTTCTTTTGGGCACTAGTTAAATGCAAATAATAAATCTTAATCATTTTTATTTATTTTTACCTCAAGTTGAACTATCAACTCAAATAACTATTACTTTTTGAACTACGTTTATCTTGATTCCACTTAGGAGTTTTTGCATTGTATTATAATTACATACTTAATTGCCTATCTCTCCAAAAAATTCTTAAATTTTGTAAAAATTTTAGGTAAAAGATTATGAATTTCTTCTTTATCTTTGGGTTTAGTGCCTGTCTTAATTCCTGACACACAGCAGACACTCAACGTTTGCTAAATTGAGTAAAACTTTTTTCTCAAGCAGTGTGCTGGAAAAAAATCAGGTAAAGGAATATGCGACCTGTCTGTCCAGTCCCTGTGTTCAGGCTTCCTGTCAATTGATATTTTGAAAAAAGGAGACAAGCCATTCACCTATAAATAAGTCTGAGGTGATCAAGGAGATTCACGGAGATCTGAAATCATTTCTCTACCCTTTCCTGACATTTCTTCTGGACACTTCCCTACCCGGAACCCCTCACCATAATATTATGACTACTTAAAATAAGAGCATATTTTCTCAATATGAAGTACTTACATTCTAGATCCATAAAGATTTTCAAAGGTAGTAGAATCATTATAACTCTGTTCCTGATTATCAAGAGTGTAATTAGATTGGTAAAAATCACAGTCAAATTGTTCCAAGTTTGACATCCTGAAAAATAACAGAGCTTTTTACTAAGAAGTTTATCAGTCAATAAAACTTCTTTTGAAATATTATAAAGATTAATTGACAATGTGATTATGGCTGGATCTCTATCAGGGAACAAAGGCCTTCTTTGGATGGGGTAGATTAAGTATTGTGAGAAGGATGTGGAAATGTATGCTAAAAAGTCATTTATAAAGTGTATATCTTCAATTAACTTTTCTGAAGTTTTCATTCACTAGGACTGTGACTTTGACTAAATTGACTTTAATTCATGAGAAAAAAACTAACATTTCTCCCTAAATATCTTATGCTCAGCAGTTGAAGAGAAAACGTTTAAGAGACTTAGTACATATCTAGAAGTTTTTCTCTTAAAAAATGTTAGTTCTTCACTTTAATTATTACTTGTAAGGAATAATTTACACTTAAAAATTTTACATTTATACATAGACATTCTTGTTGGAAAAATCAGAAGACAATAGCTGAAAATAATAATGCCATTTAAGTTTGAATTTTCCTTGAGCTTTAAAGCATGCTAACAGCATTGCTGAACCTTTTGGCTGACTACAAGAAAAAAGGCTTAATATTGCTAAGGGAACAGTTTGTCTTTTTATACACTCTCTACATTTCTATTTACTTTGGGATGTGAAGTGAATATGTGATCTTGATTTAGATCCAACAAAGAGAATCACAAAAAGGAAGAAGAAAGATATGAGAGGAAGAAAATGTGGGGAAAGAAAGTAACAGTAAGGTAATGGTGGCTTTTTGGGTGAAAATTCAAGCATGGGGTAGAGAATCTTTTCAATTCAATTTTCATCACTAGATTTAATTTATACAATTATAATAATCTATGGAATACCATTTATGATAAATTTCAAATGAAATTGCATGAACGGCCTTAACTCTAAGAGCTTCATTAATCAGAAATATATCAAAATATCTCAGTTCTGTACAAATACAGAAAGATTTCCTAAAATAATATGCAGTGATTTATACATCTGATTTTATAAATCAAGATTTTTTATTAGTAATATATACAAGGGCTGTCTGGAAAAAAATTCAGCCATAAATGCTTCTATTTTTCATATTACATGGCTGGATACTTTCTGGACAGCTTTCTTATAAAAGCAGCTATCAATTATGTAAACTAAAATAAGAACTAGGATAATGTTAAATATTTTAACAATTTAAAATTTAATAGCATAAAATTCTCAGTCCATTAAAATGTTATTATAAAGCATAGAGAGTATTTAACTGAAGAATAATAATACACTGTTTCCATAACATGCAAAGCTTTATGTAGTATGACTATTAGTATTAGAGTTCTTACATAACCCAGCTTTACATTTTATTTAAATGACAAGTTTATTAGGAAGATCAGACACATACCTTTATATTATTTTATGTGGAAAGATCCTCCAATAAATGTAGCTTGAGAAATTTATAACAAATCAGTTCGTGAAAAGATGACCTCCTGGCTATATTTGTTTCTAAATTTGTACTCTGACATTGGACAGATGTCTGCCAAAAGCCAAAGCCAAACACAGTATCTTATATCACTTGCTCAAGTTTACAAACACAGTGAGAGGCATAGAGACAATTTGATAAAGTGGAATAACAGAGTTAGTCCTGTGGGCATGTCCCCTTAAACTCTGATTTAGGGTTGTTTATTTGATGGAAGCAATGGAAAGTAAGAAGACATTCCTTCTGATTTACAGACTGTAAGAGTATGTTCAACCTGGATAAGGTTTTCTAATAATGTGCAGTAAAAATTAACATATGGTAACAGATTGTAACACAATGATCTTAACAAAAATCTGAAAATAGGGTGTTGTCGATTTTATCCAAATCTGAACTATTCAAGTTAGATAAACAACATTTAGGAAGGCTACCTATGACCTACCTCTGATCTTTTCCCCTGCTTCTTACTTTTCTAGCAGAGCCAAGATGGAGTGATCTAGGAGTACTTTACACTTGAAGGGCATGTTATGTCCCATTTTCAAGCCAATCCTGATTTTTAAAAGGCATCACATTCATTTCTACCCCAGAAAACTATCTGAGTTGGTTCTCTCTATATCTGTGGGTCACTTTGAGGAGACTTCCGCCTGGTTCTGACCCAGGTAGCCTGGTTAATACTGCCAATTCCTATCTGGATCTGGTTGGTTGTCCCTAATATCAGCCTCATGGTTAGAGATCAAGTTCCCCTGTGATCTGCTTAATACTGATTCTTCTTCTAGGACTTAAACTTCTCAGGTATCCAGATCTCAGTAGCTAAAATCTGTTGTTCAAATGTCAATTAATTGGAATTTGGAATTTCCAATTAAAGCCCAAAACAGAATGGTAAAGTAATTCTTTTCCACACTGCTGAAAAACATTTGAAGTTTGAATTACTTTAATCATTGCTCTCCATTACTAGGTCATTAGTCAGGAAACAGTGGGTCACACAATTACTGAGAATCTACTGTTGAGTACCAGATTATATTCTAAATGTCACAGTTACAGAAGGGTACAAACTAAACAGATCTGCATTTTAAAGAGGTATATTTTAATTCTAATTCTACTATATCTACAACAAATAATATTGACTAGCCAGACATTGTTCTATAGGCTTTAGGTTTAAGTTATTTAAGTTTTGCAACAACTTTATGAAGTATTATTATTGCATTTTACAAAAAAAGAAATAAAAATTTAATAACTTGCCCAGGTGGAAACTAGTAAGTAGTATGAAGAGTTAATGTTTGCTAACTGGTAGACTCAGCCCCAATCGCACATTATGTGGGCAGAGGGGTAAAAACACTGGAATTTATTTATAAAAAAAATTATGTATTTATTCTTACATATATAAACTCATTTATGTTCAAAGTACTCTCGATTTGATGCAATACACCTAATGAGACACTTTTTTCATTCCTCAAAACAGCTTTTGAACTTGTTGATTTTGACGCCTTTTAGTGCTTTTGCCTTTGTTTGTTTCACTTCTTCCACACTTGCAAAGTTTTTCCCTTTGAGGATTGTTTTCATCCAGGAAAACAACAAAAAGTTACTTGGAGTGAGATTGGGTAAATAGGGAGTGTGGGGCACAGGGGTCATGCCATTTTTTGGTCAAAAACTGCTGAACACTCAACACAGTGAGGGCAGGTGCACTGTCATGCCACACCTGGATAATTTATGTAAATTATCCATCATGAAATGAGCGCATGTGTTGAAAGAGTCTCCAAAAAATTTCACTGAAGCTGAATGCAGCTTCTCACAACGCCAGCCTGTCACTGAAGTAGATGGGTTCCTAGAACACTCACCTAGTGGGGGAAACCAGTACTACAGGGGGCCCACACTAAAGATATTTCCAGTTTGGGGGAGGTTATCCCTGTATTTTCCAAGATAATTTCAGGAATTAATTAAAATCTATGAAGAAGTTAGCATATGCTATTAACATAGAGCATGCAAAGGAGAGAGGAATTGAGCATTTAGTGAAGGCCTCTTAAGAAGGTTATTTGGATTGAGACCTCATTGATGAGAAGGAAGAAGCCACTTGAAAGACTATGTGAAGAGAATTTAAAGCAAATGCTCTGAGATGTCAAAGAATTTGATGGTTTGTTGTGTAGAAAGAAAGTCACATGATGGTGATTTTGAGTTAGGGGAAAGTTAAAGGAGATGAGGTACAGGCAGAGGCCAGATCATAAAGCCTATGGTAAGGAGTTTAGATTTTATGATAACTGAAATAAGACATCACTGCAGGGGTTAAGCAATAGGATAATATGATCAGTTTTTACAGAAACAGAAGAGCAAAACTGGTTAAGAGGATATTGTGGCAGTAATCTAGGCATGAGAAAGAAATGGCTTGGACTAAGGTAGCAGCGGAAATGGGAGAACTGTTAGAAGTCTTGGCAGCTGAGGGAAGAATGAATTGAAGAGGCAGATATTGAAGCAGACATGTAAGAAAGAAGAAAGTTCATTCCAGAAAAATTGACAAGTTGTCTAAACTGGAGAAGTTCCAATGGAGATAGAGATGACTGAAGAGGTAAAATTAATATGTGTAAAGCAAGTTTTATAGGGTTCAGCTTCTATTAGGTAGAAAGAAAAAAAGGACAATTATTGAGGATGATTTCTAGAATTCTGACAACTTTGTTGTCCTAATGTATTAATGTTACAGGAAAAGGCCAAATTGTTATATTAGTAGCCAAACATAGATTATATTTCATATTCCTTCTTTCAAAGTTCTGTATGTGAAGACATAGGTCCTTTCCTGTAATAGCATGCACTCAGAATGCCTTATTTTTTCTGACATGTAAATTCAATGAAGAGTTTACTAAAGATAATATTTTTAATCTTAGTCCATTTAGTTAAACTTTAAACTTATTTTGTGATTTTGTGCTTTCCACCTTAGTTTTCCTTTATGAAAAATCAGTTTTAATTAAATAAATTAGAGAAATATGTGGGTCAAATATGGTATGTAAAAATAAAATTAATCAAAGCCTCAAGTGAACTGCATAATCCATGAAACATTAAAAGAGAAAATAACTTCATTCTCCTGACAGGTGCATTAATGGACCATTGATTCATACACCAGGATATTTTGAAGCTACCCTTATATATGTAACATTATGGACACATGGTAATGTTGTTTTCCATTAATGAAGCATCTAATTATTATAGTGTATGTTGAATAACAGAGTTTAAATCAATATTATAAATAGTCACAGTTTCATCAATTGGTTATTTTTAGTTCATCTACTTCAATAATTATTTCTGGTTTCTGAATGCTCAAAAAGACTGGATAATATGAATTAGGATTCTCACCTGATATAAAGAGCATCATGTTCTACTCATAAACACTTTACTTTGTTTTCTTTTCCTTTCCTTTTTTTCTCTTCTCCCTTCCTTTATCTTTTCCTCCCTTTCCTGTGTCCTTCTCTAAACTCTCTCCTAAGGTGAACTCATCCATTCCCCTAGCTTTAAATGCCCTCTATGTATAGACAGTTCCTAAAATCTTATATGCAGCCCTTATTTTTTTGAGCAGCTCCTTGATATTTCATAGACATTTAAAACTTGTAGTCTAAGTTGGTTTTTTTTTTCATTGTATCCTCTCAACCCAATCCCATTGCTTTCTTTTTCATTCCAGGAAATGGCATCACAAACCATTCATTCATTCAAATCAGAAAACATCTAACCTTCAATGACTTCTATGGATTCTCTCTTTCACTAAACAATTCTCTCCATCTCCATTGCTAGCACCCTGAGTTAAGCCACCATGATCTCCCACTTAGATTTCTGTTTGTAATTATTTAGTGAAGGGACATATCCCTTTTAAAGTAGCAGATTAGTAGATGCTAATAAAGTTCATATAATAAAGACTGTAAAAATTATACCTTTAATGACACAGTGACTTGCCAAAATCAGGAAAAATTTTCTTCTGTGGTTGCTCACTGCAATTAGCAGTGAGAATAAGGAATAATAATCTCCATCTGTAATTTTTGAGATTCTCTTTGGTGATCTGTCAAGTGTTGAACAGATTGTGAGCTGATCAATAGCTGTATCTGAAACAATTTGCCCTGTACCTGACAATTAGGCATACATATAGTTATTAAATTAAAAAATTAATGGCTAGATGAATGAAGAAATGACTACTGCTTTCAATTTTGCATATTCAGAACCCCATATTTCAATTAGTGTATATCACTCTAAGAATTGTATAAGATTACGCCATCTATTATTGCAATCTTTTGATATAAAAATGGAGGCTCAGAGAGACTAAGTGACTTGTACAAAGTCACACACCTAATATGTAACAGAACCTCATTTGGAACAATAATTCCCTCACTCAGCCAGTTTCTTTTCATTACTTGGACTGTTTCTTCCAAAAGACTATCTACGACTGTACAAAATACTATTTGGAAACATTAAATAATATTTATTCATAATGTCTAGAAAACAGAGTTGCCAATAAACCAAGAGAAAAAAAGTCATCATTTTCTACCTCTGCTAAAGAAAAATAGGTTGTTTGTTTCAAGTGTTTAGGAAATAATTCCTTTAGCAGTCTGTATTACAATTTAATGTGTGTTGAGTCCATTGTTCCTATTTTTCTGTCTTACTAAGACAAAGGAAAATACAATAGATTCTGTGTTTCATTACTTTTTTAAAAAAAATACATTTTGGTAAATATTCTCCATGTGCTTCTTTTGTTAATACCACATAAGATTTGTTCCTGATGATCTGGCCTTAAAGGCTACACTGCTTTATTATATAAGCCTGAAACTGTAACCCTGAATGTTATATAGTCACATGAATATGGGAATAAAATTCCATTTAAACACATAAATTTTATAGAGCTTAATGTGTTCTATGGCAAGAAAAAAATACAATTACAATTATCATTAATATTATGATAATAATTTTGACTTTTAATTTGGCTATTTCATGTTAGCTTCCAAAAAATTTGGAATCTAGTAAAATATTACTAAATATAAAGTTTTTAGTTTGGTAATAACTAAATGTTAGTAAAAACGTAATTTGCACCTGAAATTATGGAAGTTGATAATAGTAGTTGAGTTGTACATTCTTAGTAACCATATTATTATAATAATCACTTAATATATAGTAACAAATCCAATTTACATGCATTTAGCAGTCTAATATAACTAATTTTATAGGAAATATTTTCTAGAAATTCTATAAATTCCTCCACAAGTTACCTAACCACATGGATCTTCAGTTTCTTCCCTTATAAAACAAGAATAAAATTTATATTAGTAATCTCTGAGGGATTATTCATTTTATCTTTATCTCATCAACATATAATATTATTTTTCCATGTTTTATCATACCTAAGTTATTAATTAATACTTATATATTACTTACATATGTGCATATATTTGTGTCTATGTGTAAATAAATTTGTGTACAAAATATGAGAATTAGACAGGATTTTGCAACAGGAACAATTAACACAGTGGGGGCAAGTAGTAAATGCTCAAAAAATGTTAACCTGTTACACTCGTAATTATGCTTCTAGTTGAAAACAAAGTTGAATCAATAACAGGTGTCTGTTACTCTTGAATCTATTGTTTATAGTCATGCAACACAAAAATAGTTTTTAGGGAATTCTATCTACTTTGATACTACATAAATCTATATAAAAATTTCCTCTTACCAAAAGAAGGTGGAGGGAGGAGTATTTGGGAAAGCTGTGTCATGTAAACAGATTATGATTAGACATGATATATTTCTTCGGCATTCATCTCTTACTTTTTAATAAAGAAATAAAATGTATAATAATAGAAAGGTTAAGAATGAACTTCATTACAAGATACCACTTATTATTTTGACTAAATTGTCTTAGATACTATCCAGTGAAGTTGAAATTATATACTGACTATATTTCTTTCAGCAATGAAAGGCAAAACTTTTCCCAATCCTCTGCCATAATTATACTTTTGCAATTACACCATTATTAAGATTTTTTAAGGCATTCTAAGTTTAATTTGAATATTTTTTTATATTCAGTGTACAAAAGTATTTATAGCAGTTTGAAAAACAATGACTAGATATGATATATATTTAAATATAATTGTTAATATAAAAATTCTATTTAATAAGACAGTATCTCCACCTTCTTTTGTCATGAGCATCTCACTAACTACTTACAGCTTAGAGTTTTAACTTAATAGAACTTTTACTCAGTGTTGCATTGACATAGAGGAACCCTCTTAAGGATAACTCTCTACTTTTCAGTATTTACATTTTCATTTACAAATATGAGCCAGAGAAAGTAGTGTACGGTAACAAAGTAATATATTGAATATAATTTTATTTTATTTTTAAAAATATGGTTGGATACCTGTTTTAAAATGCCATTGGGATAGAAAGTTGCCTCACAATTCCTAGAAGAATACTTATGGGGTTTAGGAAAAAATAAATACTCCACAATCTGAAAAACTAATCCTTGGAATCAAGCTGCTGCTAGAATCTGGGCAAAATTTCTATAATAAAGTTAATGAGTCTATAGTGAGAAAAATGATTTTTGACTGTCACATTCTTTCCCTCATGCAGAAGAACCGCCCACTCATATGAAAAGAAGTAGGAAGATCAAAGACCCCTGGTGGCTTAGGTTTTACACCAAATAGAAAAAAAACGGCAGCTATCTCTCTACTATAAGGATGTTGCTTTTTTAAATGCCAGTAGAATAATCCTGCCACCTGCACCTGTGTTCTGATACATATTTAGATAAAGTTAATCCTAATGGGAAGGAGGATTGGTGAAAGTAAATACGGTGAAGGGGAGTTGCAGCTTAATGGGATAGGGGTAAATGTTCTTGCTAATTATGATTCTGTGCATTCTGGGAACTGTTATCACCTTGATATGCTGCTATTGGTAGGATCAGAGACAAGAGGTGACAATATCTACAAAGAAAGGAGCATTTTATATACCACACTGCTTTAACTCAATGGATTGATGTGAAAGATTTGCAGCATGATCCAGTGGAGTATAAGAACCAAGAGAAGAACTACTATTTGTATTTATTCTTATCTAATAAGGAAATTATTACTCTTTACTAGCATTTAGTATACAAATTTACATTATACACCCCTGTTTGTCAGACTTCATTTGCAGTGTTGGTGATGTCTTCTAGGAAGAGAGCCCACAACTTGGAGACATTGAAAGTGGTCCCCATTTTCAAACCTTCCCTTTTGTAGGATCACAAAGTATTGTGGTTTATGAATGTTCATTAAATGAAGCTATGCATTAGATTATTTTTCACTTAAACTTCCCTCACAATATGCACACATGGCTTTAAAGTCAAAGTCAACAAATACATTGAATATGAAGAAAATGGATTATGACAAAACAAAAAATTGACATTAAAAGAGTTGTGTTATTTAGGAAGCATGTAAAAATTTAGCAAAATAAAAGAGTTAAAACTTCAAGGGAAATGGTGAAGTATAAATGGTAGTGCAGAAAGTTTAATGAAGGCTATAGAAAACACACTTAAGATATTAACTTCTAATTCAGAACAAAAGGACAAAGAAATTAAAATGAAAGAGAGAAGAACAAAGAAATGAACAATTCATAATAGGCAAAACCATGAAATATACTTAAGCTAACTATTAAGATTTTAAAATAAAATAACATATAATTTAAATTAACAAAATGAAATTAAGAGAAAACATCTAGTTTTAGTAAAAATAAAGACAACCAGAATTCTCGTATAGAGTTTTTTTGGGGGGAGGTGGCCAGGGGGTAGATCCCTGGCTGGGAATCAAACCCAGGCCACAGTGTTGAGAGCGCCGAAGCCTAGCTACTGCACCATCAGGGAATCCCCCTCATATAGAGTTTTAATATATATTGCTTTAAAAAATCTTTAGCAGGTTATTAGGCATTTAAACACACTAAAAACATTGTATATTCCTGGGACTTTTGAAGTCCAATTGAAAGAATTTATCCTAAGAATGTAATCAGAGACACAAGTAGAATCTTATACTGGCCTGCATGTTTAACAATAGGGGACTAGTTTAAAAAATCATGATACGTCATGTAACTGAACACTGCTTTGAGGTATATTAAGATAGCTGCAAATCCTTTGACACTCTTTTTGTTAAAAGGTGGGATTTAATTATTTTCACATCGAATATGGGCTGGCCTTAGTGATTTGTTTGACCTACAAAATGTGGTGTAAGTGGTATTCTCAGACTCTCAAGGCTGGATGATAAGCCTTTCAACTTTTGCCTGGGTCTCTTAGACATGTGTTCTTGGAAGCTAACTGCTATGTAAAATGACAGACAATCCTTAGGCTAATGCTGGAAAGGTCATGTGAAGAGACTGAATGCAGAGGTCCTGGACCAAAAGAAGAAAGAAAAAGAGATGATGAGCATTTTAAGTTCCAAGCTTTTCCAGTCATCCCAGTAGAGGCCACACATGTGGTAGGAACAGAAACAAGTCATTCCTGCCAAGTTGTGCTCAAATTGAAAATTTATGGGCAAAAGGAATGGTTCTTGTTTTAAGCCACTAAATTGTGGCTGTGTCAAAACTGGTAGGAGAAGTGCAGGCATAAAAAGAGCCAAACCTCCGGTGGCAGTAGAGAATCCGGAGAGCTATCTTAGCCACAAGGTTCTCTCCCCCAAGAGGATCAAAGGACCCTAGCTCCACACCAGGCTCCCCAGCCTGGAGCACTGGTGCTGGGAAGAGAAGTCCCACAACATCTGACTGTGAAAAACAGTGGGGACTCCACATGTCCGATGGGGACAGAAGGCTGCAGGCAACCCAGACATCCTCTTAAAGGGTCTGTACAGACTCAGTCAAGTGTGAGTACTCACCCTGGGCTCCAGCAGAGACACAGTGACTCAGAAGACACTGGAGGCATATGGGGAGGAGGGGCAGACTGAGGTGTGTGGCTTTGGGGTGATGGCTGGAGGACAGTTGCCATTTTTCCTGGGTGGGTCCTTCTCCTTTGTAGCTGGCTGGTGGGTGCCATCTTTCCTGTGTTGATGCCCACCCTCACATGGTCAATCTGAACCTGATTGGTCTGGTGAGTTCCACTTGCTCCACCCTGCTGACTCACTGGGAACCCACCTCACCCAACTCCCCCAATGTCAGAGGCATTTTTCTCTGGTTAGAAGCTAGACCTGCCCCCATTGCAACCTTTCTTAGAAAACTACTTAAGTCTGCAGGTCCCAGGTGGGTCACAACCTGCACTGGTGTGCTCTGAGACTTTTGCTGAGTAGGTCCAAGTTCAGCATTGGCACCAAACCAGAATCTATAGGAGAACCCACAGAGCAACTACTACCTAAAGCTATCTAGCAATACTGGGAAACATAGCAGATCTACTTAATACATAGAAACAAACACAGGCAGGCATCCAAAATGAGGAAACAAAGAAATACACCTCAAATAAAAGAACAGCAGAAAATTCCAGAACTAAACAAGATGGAGGCAAGCAATCTCCCAGATACAAAGCTCAAAACAATAATTTTAAGGATGCTCAAGGAACTTAGTGAAAACTTCAACAGAGAGATAGCAAGCATAAAGAAGGACATAGAAACTATAAAAAAAGGACCAGTCAGAAATAAGAATACTGTAACTGAAATTCAGAATGCAATAGAAGGAAGCACCAATAGACTAGATGGAGCAGAAAATTAAATCGTGCATTGAAAGACAAGACAGTAGAAAATATCCAATCAGAACAGCAAAAAGAATCCCCAAAAAATATGAGGGTAATTTAAGGGGCCTCTGGGACAACATGAAGTGCAATACATTTGCATCATAGGAGTACCAGAAGGAGAAGAGAGAAAGCAAGGAACTGAGAACCTACTTGAAGAAATAATGACTGAAAACTTCCCTAATCTGGCAAAGGAAACAGACATATAAGCCCAGGAAGAATCCCCAAGAAGATGAACCTAAATAGGTCCACATCAAGACACATTAAAATTAAAATGCCAAAGGTTAAAGACAAGGACAGAACCTTGAAAGCATCAAGAGAAAAGCAACTAGTTACTTAAAAGACAGCTCCCATAAGACTGTTAGCTTATTTCTCAACAGAAACTTTGCAGGCCAGAAGGCAGTGGCAGAAAATATTCAACATGTTGAAAAGCAAGGACTTACAATCAAGGTTTCTCTATCAAACAAGGCTATCATTCAAAATTGAAGGACAAATAAAGAGCTTCCCAGAAAAGAAAAAGCTAAAAGAGTCCATTATCACCAAACCAGTACTACAAGCAATGTTACAAGGACTACTTTAAGATGAGGAGGTAGGGGCAAGCAAAATTATGAATAATAATGGCAATAGCTACATATCAACAATTACATTCAATTTGAGTGGATTAAAAGCTCCAATCAAAAGATATGAAGGATATTGCACTGAGTGGAGTATTAAACAGAGGAAGGCAGGTGCAAGTTGACTTTGTTTGTAGGTAAAATCCAAAGAAGAAACTAAATAAGAAGAACAGGAACAGAGTCATAGATATAGAAAACATTTGATTTGTTGCTAGATGGAAGGAGGATTGGGGGAGGGGTGAAATGAAAGGAAGGGGTTTAGAAATTCAGTTTGGTGATTACAAAGTAATAGTTATAGTTCATAATGGTGCAATAACTATGGGTGTCATCAGATGGGTAGTAGATTTGTTAAGGGGATGAGATGGGGTGGGAGAGGTGGGTGATAAAAGGGAACAAATCAAGAATTACAAATTCATAGTCACAAAATAGTCACAGGGATGTAAAGTGCAACATAGTACACACAGTTAATAACATTGTAATAACTCTATATTGTGTCAGATGGGAACCAGATATATCAGAATAAGGATTTTGTAAGTTATATAAATCTCTCATCATTATGCTGTACACCTGAAACTAATATAAAATTGTATGTCAAATGTAATTGAAAAATAAAAATAAATAAGAAAAAAACGTGTCCAAAGCAGGTAGCTCTTATGCCTTTTAAAATAAGAAATAATAAATTTGTGAAAATTGTGAAGACAAAAGATTTGGGCTTTGGGTAGTAAATTAGTGAAGAAGTAACAATATTTTGTTCAGGATAGAGTTTACTAAAGAAAGCAAAAAAGGAAAAAACAAACAAAACAGAGGTTTTACAAGGAGGTGACTGAAACCACAGATAAGCAAAGCAAAAATACTTCCTAGGAAGAAGATGACTTGAGTCAATAGAAAATGTTACAACCTGATACAAGACAAATAGCTGAAGCCTGAGAATCAAGACCTGAAGCCTGGGAACCTGCAGATTCAAGCAGAATTTACATCAATAAAGCCCCCAATAAAAATCCCAGCACCAGATGTTGCCAGTGATAACTAACAAATGAGTGCAAAGGTCCTGGGAGCTCTGCATCCTGAGTCAGCACTGGATATTGAGAGCAGATATCTGAAATCTGGTTCTCTGGTGCTGCAGGCAAAAGTGACCCTCACAACCACACAGTAAAAACCCACATTTCCCTTCTCACTGGTGTAGTAGTCTCTTTAAGGCTTTGCATGCTATGCCTTCGAGCATATCTAATAGATTTACCTTTCTTTTCTTACTTTGTCTTGTGAATTCTTTCAAAATAGATGAGCAGCAGTCATGACTTTGCTTTATGGGTTTGTTTGTATAGTGTTCTCAGCCCTAAATGGCATGTTTTGGGGGGTGACATATTCTGTTCTTCTTCACTGTTTTTTTTAAATGTTTAAAAATGCTTTGGGACCAGTAACTAGGAAGAAGCTGCAAGTGCCTCAAGGTGACTATTAGTGGAAGCTTGAAGGGACCCAAAGTGAGGGTTTGAAGGATAGTAAAAGAAATTATTTCCATAAGGTGGATGAAATGAGACCATTTTATGTAGTATAAGGAAGTTTGACAGCACTGTTGTCCAAGTCAATGAACAAAAATAAAAAGGTGAACTTTCCAGGAAGAATACAGAAAATGCCAGCTAGTTTCTTGCAACAACCTATGAGAAAGTACGAAAAGAGGGAGATGAAGTAGGAACTGTTAAAAGTTCTGAACAGAACTTAAAGAAGATACAAGAGCAAGGATTTGCTTGATTTGAAAATAAAACTGTTTGTCAATCCCATTCTCTCTCAGTAAAAGATTCTTAAAATAAGCAATGGTTTCATAGCAAAGATAAAACCAAGAATGTCACCATTAAAATATGGAATCTTATTATTATATTCAATGGTATGACAGTAAAACCATTTGTTAAGACATCAAATAGACTGAAAGAGTATACTTAGTAGGACTTCTAAGTACCTTAAAGCATACATTATTGTGGTATGCCAGTCTCAGCCTATCAATAACCAACGCTGTGGCTGGACAGACCCTTGGGGTTCTGGTTATGATTACAGGATGCTCTCAGCAATAACCTTTAGGACACATTTTGAAAAAGACAAGGTTTATTACTTACAAGTTCAGGAGTTACATGGCACACCTGAGGCCACACTGCAAGGAAAGAAAGAGATAGATGAGAAAGAGAGAGAGAGAGAGAGAGAGAGAACACGGGCCTGAGTCTAGGGCTTTTTGCTTTTATTAGGGTTGAGGATGGAGGCCAAGGCTTTCTGATGCTCACTCTTTATTGCTGAATTTAAAATATAAGAGCAGGAATTTAAATAGTGGAAAACACACACACACACACACACACACACACACACACAAAGCTGCTCAAATGGTCAGTTACTTAAATCTACCAAGATCTCTAAAACAAAGGCTGGAGTGTGGCCGTGCTCTTCATGTAGTGGCTGGCAATGTGTTTATTCCAGACAGCCATCTTAGAGTGGATGCCTCTTTGAAGTGGATGCCTCAGCTCGTGCCAGGCACTTACATTACGAAAAGAAAAGCCCAATGTCAGGGCTTGCACTACAACTATAGACCCTCTCATTAAACAATAAATATTTTAGGAATGTTAATATTCTATAATAGCCACATGAATGGCTCAGAGTAGAAATATGACTATTTCGGAAAGAAATGTTGGTTGTGAAATTCATTATAAATTGATCCATAAAAAACTCCAAAAGGGAGGATGTAGATAAATGCCTGTTGTTTCAAATGGACGTTGGTACAATTTTTGGACAGTATAAATTCTTACACGAATACTATTTGTTGCAATATATGTATTTGTAGTCATTTGTAAAAGGTTGCATACATGTCTTAACATCTTCTTAAAAACTGAAAGAATTTCAATCTAAAATGGAACTGAAGGATATAAAAGAAAATCTTATACATGCTCCCTCAGAAAACAAAGATCTAAGGACTGAGAAATTGATCTCCCATAAATGTCTGGTTGACAGAAAACTGGTAACTGGAATTTTCTTAAATGATAAGGAGTTGGCCAGGAATTTCCTCCTCTCAAACTTGGGGAGTTCTACTTACGGTTTCTGGAGGCACAAATAAGAAATGACTCAGGTTGGTTGATCTCACAAAATAAGCTGAATTGAGCTTTGTTTGTATGACTGGATGAATTTTGTCTGCTCCAGGAATTTTCAAAGTTGGTCTCTATTTGTTTTTACTTTAACAGATTCTAACTGAACTTTCCCCACTTTACATTACTGCCCATTAATAAAGACTACCCCAAACCCTCAAGCTCACCTATAGCTTGCTAACCTTTTGTGTGTCCAAATTGCAATTCCTGTATTTGCCAATAAACTCATCTTTTTGACAATTTCAAGCTTGTTTCAGTTATATCTTTATTTAGGTTGACAAAACAATAGGAAGCAATTTAATATACTAACCCTGTATCTTTCACAGCAGGGAGGAGACCGAATTTATTGAGAGATGAGTATTATTGGGCTTCAAACCTTCAAACTTCAAACCTAAAGTGGTTCATTTGACTAAAAGTTTCTCAGAGAAATCTGTATAAAAAGGAAAAGATAATTGGAAAGTTACTTAGTGAAGTGGAAACAGAGAACTGGGGACTTGATTGTCAATCCCCTATGCCTCCATCGCTGGCCAGCAGATAAAGTTCTTGGCTCAAGGAACTCAGAGCTTTGAATCTTAAGTCACTGGCAACATTTTCCTCTAGAACTCTTTCTCTTCCTTGTCGGTTTTTCATTTATCTTCTTTTCTGATGGATACATGTTTTTCTTCAGAACCCCTTTATTAAATAATATTAACTGCTTTTGGTCTGTACACCATTCTTTCTTCTTGAAGTGGATTTAGACATTCATGTTCTCATCTCTTAAGACAGATTATAGGCTTTAAGAGTTCATGTTTTGGCTCTGATTTCCAAAAGTTATGAAAATAAAGAAAAGAACAGAATCGCTATTGTGATCATGAAAGTAAGCACAGAGTTTATTCACTGGCCAGATAAGAGAACATACACCCGTGAAAAAATTCAATCAGTAATTTTCTGAAGGCAAAACTTAAGGGAGCATGATGAGCTAGGGAAGTGTTTGCTTTCTGGGAAGGGCACAAGGGTATGTTAAGTCTCTACAAGATTAATTAAAAACAAGGCCCATTGTTCATTGGTCAGGAAAGCATCTTCAATTGTGTCCACTAATGGCCAGATATCAAACAGGTATTTGTACACCCCAAACAATAAAAGGAAAAATGGCAAAGACAAATACTTTCAGTTATTTCTAAAGCCCTAAAAATTGGTAAGTTTCACTGAGGAATTTGTGAACCATAGCTTTGCTTTTGAAGTTTTTTTTTTTTTTTATCATAAAGACCAATGAAGTAATTGAATTGGTCTTCACCTGACAAGACTGTCACAAGAGTCTCAACAGTGTAAAACATAACAAAATACTGCCTCTTCCCATGTAGTCTTACTTAATTTTTTGAATCAATAGATGATATCTGTGATAAACAGAAATCAGACATCAGTTGATATATTTCCAGCATGAAACAGAAAATCTATTTTAATTTAGGTTGCATTCCATATTTTTTTTAAATTCTAATTTTACCTTCTAATCAAATTTATTTCTTCTTCATGCACACTACCACTATCATCATCTACCTCTTGAACCTGAGTTACTCCCTAAATTCAAACAGACATCTGAATGACTTATGTGAAATATTAAGTTGCCATGTTGCTCCCCTTGCCTAAAACCACTCTGGCCTTCCAGTGGCTGTAATTTCCTGAAACATAAAGTCTGTGCTTCTCCTTTTATGGTCTGGCTCCTCATTTTAATTTTTCCAGCTTCATCTCTTTCTAAACTCTAAATTCTTGCAACCTAGAAGATCTGGAATTTTCCTGCATATATCATGCTTTTGCTCTCTTAGGGCCTTCAGTCTGGAATGCTATCCTCCACTTTCAATTCTCAGCTTGGCTAAACCTGATTCACCCTTTAACAACCAAACTAGGGGGCATCCCTTTGTGGTCAATGAAATGATTTTGAACGTATCAGAGTAGTGTTTAGTATTTGAATATCCCTTTGCTACATACTATTGGTGAATTTAGACACATTATTTAACAGGGCTAATTCTCAATTTCACCATCTGTAAAACAGGGACAGTAATAATAATTAATCATAGGGTCATTTTGAGGATTAATTGAAATAATATTTAAAAAGTAACTAGAAGAGTACATGGCACATAGTAAGTCCTTTAAAAGTATATACAAATAAATTTTTTGTCACATGCCATCTGCAGACTTTTCTATATGCCCTGACTATAGAATGCACCTCCTCTCTGTTCTCCCGTAATTACTTATCCATATTTCTATCATAGTAATTACAGCATTGTAATGCAATTATCTTTTATATAATGGCTTTCTTTCCTTGATTGTGAATCCTTTCAGTACCATAACCATATCTATTTAGTTTTTGCATCCTCACGGCTTAATGCTATGTTCTTGGATATGTAGGAAAATTTCTGAAAAAGGTAAACCCACACCATACATGCTGTTCTGTGACTGTGAGACTTCATTCTCTCATTTCACGAAAGAGTACCAAGTCCTTTCTCAACTATTTATTTCCTACTCCCTGATTTTAAAAACTCACCCAATATCAGGGTTTGTTTTTTTTTTGTTATTATTATTTTACATATAGTTTCCAAAACCCTAGTCCTTAATTTTTTCCCAAGCTCCATTTATAACTATCTGTTAGATATTGAATATTTAAATCTCACATTCTAGTAAATATTCATTATAATTTCCAATCTACCAAAACTAAAAATTTAGAGTTATCCTGAATTTCTCCTCATCTATATACATCAAATTAACCCTGTTTAATTCTATCTCCAAAATGTTTACTAATTACTCCACGCTTATTCTCTGTAGGTGGCTCATTCACTCTCTTGCTGTGTCTCACCTAGATTATTGAAATAGGAGACTCTCTTCTCTCTCTCTTCTGTTTCTCTCTCATCACTTTATTTATGTTCCTCTTCAATTCATTTACACACCATTGTCAGAGTAAGCTTCCTAAAGCAAAAACCTGATGTGTTGTTTCCATGCTTACAATGGTTTAGACACAGTATGGTGAAATACTAATTAGCAAGACCTTATTCAAGGCATACTCATAAATTTGGCTGAAATTGTCCTTTCTGTATATAACTCCTGCTATTTTTCTCCTCCCTTCCAAGCACTTTCCATGAATATTTTGTCATTTTAAAATATAAAAAAGCTCTAATGTCCAAAATTTGAAAAATATGTGCAATTCTTAAAAAATAAATCACAGAAGATTGTAAAAACTGGACAAAATTGAGTTCCAATCTATATTTTCCACTATGGACATATGGTGACAACATTTTAGCTGTCTTACAGCAATACTGGAGATCCTCTGATAACACCCTGTTAATATGCTATAAATTTGTGCATGGGCTTGGGATGACTATTGTGATGTTATTTTAAACATTTACTAATATGCTAGTGTTAGAAAAGCCCCACAAATCAATAACTTTAAAATAGAACTTAAAGTTACTATTTACATACTGTTTTTATTATTCCCTCTGTTATGAACTGAATTGTGTCCCTCTCCAAATTCATATGTTGAATTCCTAGCCTCCAATACACCTCAAAATGTTACTGTATTTGAAGACAAGTTCTTTAAAAAGGTAATTAACTTTGAATGAAGTCATTAGGATGGGACCAAATGCAATATGACTGATGTCCTTATAAGAAAAGGAGATTAGGACACAGGCAGATAAAGAGGGAAGACCATGTGAAGACACAGAGCGAATAAAGCCATCTACAAGCCAAGGAGCAAGGCCTCACAAGAAACCAACCCTGCCAATAACTTGATCTCAGGCTTCTAGATTATAAAACTATAAGAAAATACATTTCTGTTGATTAAGCTACCCAACCTGTGGTACTTTATTATGGAAGCCCTAGCAAACTAGCATATTCTTCAAATATGTTTAAAAACATAAATACAATAGTTATGAATATAACAGTATGCAAGAATGTAATTTCTCTATTATATGTTTTTATTCCTAGAGAGAAATAAGTCTTGGTTTATGTGAGTTTTTACTTATGTGAGCTCTTCACAAATTCCTGCCTCAAGTAAAATATCACTGTTCTAAATCTCAGCTATTTTCCTTTAGTGACCATTAACTCAGAAAAACATATTTTTACTTACTCTTGCACAGAACAGTCTAATGGAGTGGTTAAGGGTGTAGACTCTGGAGCTAGACCACCTGGGCTCACAGCCTACTTCATCACTAACTGTGTTTGCCTCTGGGCCATATTTTTCTCAGATAGCTATACAACAGAAACAATCATAAGAGTACCTGCATTACAAGGCTCTGTAAAGATTAAATAAGTCAATATATACAAAATATTTAGAATAGTACTGGGAACATAGTGTGAAAATGATGTCAATGATTCCTCTGCATGATTAGGCTTCAGTTACATCTTTTGAGAAACTTTTATCCTTTCAGGCCCAAAAGAAGAGATACTTCTACTTTGAAACTTTAGTGACTCCACTTCCCTTTTCTTACTAGGTTGAGTGTTAAATAAACTTGTGCTGTCAAAGATGTTGCAGAGGGATAGCTTTGGTTTCTAACATCTGGATTCAAATATACATTTTTGCTTTTGTCTATTATACAATTTCAGATAATTTGCTTAATTTCTCTGAGTTTCCCCATCTAGTATATTGCCTGACACAGGGATGTTCCATCAACTATTTTTCTAATGAATACACAATCTATGGGATTGGAAATTTGTTAACCACATGAGATAGTGGAATGTTCCCAAAGTGTGAAACTAATGGAGGTACCAAGCTGATTCTAAGTGAGACACAGACATGGCATTAAAGGCACTGAATCACACAGAGAATATTTTCCTTTCAATTTTATTTCAATAATGTGAATTGGTCAAGGAGAAAATTCTCATTTTGGTACTGTTTTAAAATTTTTCTTGAATACTTGCTAATCTCTGATTTTAATCGAGATGTCCAGAGCTTTTATGAGGTAACATTTAGCTAGAATTCAATCACATTTTTTTATTCATTACACTTATTTTTACTATTATTTTTTAGCTTATAATAGGACTATTTTTTTCCATTAATGGTAATAAAAAATTTTCTTTTAAAATAATTTAAGTACTAAAGTTAAGTTGATTTAATTTAATGTCCAGTATATAACAGCAACATTAGGATATGGTGAAAAATCAGAGGATAATATGCAAATTATTTTAGTTTGAGCAACACTGATTTATATAAAGTATCATGAATTATTGTTTTCATTGCATTTCAAGGTAGCTGTTAAGTTCATTCTCTAACAAAGGTGACAGTTACTGGTGTATCAGTGCTGTCATAATTTATAGTAGTTTCAAGAACCAACCAGAAACAATAGTAGTGAACTCAACACACCTACTATTTCTTTCCTCGGCACCTAACCCTTATTTAATCTTTACAGAGCCTTCTAACGCAGCCTTCTAGTCCGGAAAATCCCAAGGGAGTTGGTAGAAGACAGACGGGATGTGATTGGTATAGGTCTCATTCTTTCTTACCATTATCCCCTCACCTTACTTAACTACAGCTCTGCCCTCTGCAGGGTAAACGTTTGTTTAAGTCGTGACTTGAGGATAATGGAGACATTAGGGAGTTCAGGGTGTAATTTATCCCACCTTCACTTCTGGCCAAAACTTTTCCAGGTTACATTGCAATGAATTTTACCTCCTGTTTCCTTTCAGATGCACTATGATATTAGCAATATCGTGACGGCATGGGGAATATATTTCGACTTCCAGATTTTAAAACAATTGCATTATTTTGCCATCTGATAGGAGGTTAAATCCCAACACTATACTAATAGCACAATTAACACCACTTTGCGACAGCTTCCCGAGTGACTTTACACTTCAGCGCGGAGGGACGCTAACGTCACGACGCCGTACGACGTGAGGTCGTTGGCGAGCGGTGCTGCGTCTCGGGTTCTACGCCATAGTTGCTAGTTGGGTCTTACTGTTAGGAGCACGTTTTCCGCTCTGCATCCGAAAGTCTGGTTGAATTTTTTTTGCCGACCTCTTGCCGGGAAGTGTTGGAGAAACCCCAACTGTGGGCGATGGCGCCGTCGCGTCTGGGGAGCCTCTCCTGACATCGCCTCCCGCGGGGGATGTGGATTCTTGCGGGTCGGAGCTGGTGGCGCGGACGCGCGCTTGCTGCAGGGGTCACTGGGGCTGCGTGTCAGGTGCTACCCTGCCCTTGCCCCTTGCGGAGTTTTGGGGCTCATACCGACTCAAGGGCTCTGGACAGGCTCTACACCTCTGCAGAGCGCAAGGTGACATTCTCTTAGTTTCACATTAGCCACGTATTTTATTTTACTTGAATACCAATTTTTTAGCAGTTTACAATGAGTTTCAGTGAAACAAGATGGGTGAAACTAAAAATTAGGAGTATAAGTTTTAAAATATTTTTCAGTTTGCAGTTAAGTCTGCTGATAGTATCTTTTTCTCTCCAGAGAAGTTGTGGAGTAATAAAATTGTGTCAAATTTAAACTTTCGAAGACTCTATTCGGATTATTAAATACACAGATTATTAAATAGACCCGACTCTGGTGATTAAATATGTGATGGGGCAAAGGATTTTTTTTTTTAAGCTCTTCTGTAGCTTTTTTGCCTCAAAAGGTTTTGTTAGGTCGGGTGCTCTAAGGTAATTCATGAGTTCTAGGTATCTTCTGTTCTCCATTCATGAAAATAAATTCATTTCCTCGTTAGCCCTCCAAGTAGTAGAAATATTACAAGGGACTTTTTTTATTTATCTGTATGGTCACCTTGGACAGTGAAACTGAGGTATTCAATGAGTTCTAATTCATTGCTTATAATATGAATTTAGCCATACATGACTTTATTGTCAGAGGAGTAATACAATATGAATGCTGTAATTGTTCGAAGACAAATGTTCTTTGAATTAGTATACTTGTTTCATACTGTGCAAAATTTAGTCATAAATCTAATATTTCTCTTTTATAGGAAAAAGTTGACATGTCTAGATTCCCTGTTGAAAATATTAGAAATTTCAGTATCATTGCACATGTGGATCATGGCAAAAGTACTTTAGCTGACAGGCTCCTGGAATTAACAGGTATTTTCATTTTATATTGTGTACATAATTGATGGCAGTGAGTAATTGGTAATTTTATCATGCTTTTTAAAATTTGTTTTTAATTTTATATGTAGTATTGTGTTTTTTTAAAGCCCTTAGAAATATGCATTTCTATTTATAGGGACAATTGATAAAACAAAGAATAATAAGCAAGTTCTTGATAAATTGCAAGTGGAACGAGAAAGAGGAATCACTGTTAAAGCACAGACAGCTTCTCTCTTCTATAATTGTGAAGGAAAGCAGTACCTTTTAAATCTCATTGATACACCAGTAAGTTTAATATTAATTTTGTCTCCTTGTGCTAATAATAGTGCAAACAAATCCTTGTTTAGTTCTTGAACTGAACATTAAATACCTAACTTTGCTTTTTGTTTTCTTATTGTTCTTAGGTTAGAATAAATTGTTTCACAAGTGTGGGCTAAACAAAAGAAACATATTAACTTTAATCAACTGGAGTCAATAGATTTGCCATAATGCCCCACCCTAAAAAAGAATTATAGTTCACATTTAGAGGTATCAATATTTTTTGTTTCTCAGGGCCATGTCGATTTTAGTTATGAAGTATCCAGGTCATTGTCTGCTTGCCAAGGTGTTTTACTTGTGGTTGATGCAAATGAGGTAGGCACTTTTAATATTATATGATGCAACATGCTATTTGATTGTTTTAAGAGGTTTACCTAAAATATGTTTTGGAAGTAGAATTTTTATGTTTGAAAAAATTAAGAGTTATTGAATTAACCACAATCATATGCTTTGGCCTGTTAATTTGAAGTTTTATTATACTAAAGCATTTTGTGAAATTGACTAGTTCATCTTTTTTTTTTTTTTTTTTTTTTTGCTTTTTGGTATGTGGGTAGCTCCCTGACTGGGAATCTAACCCAGGCCGCAGCACTGACAGTGCCAACACCGAAGCCTTAAGCCACTACACCAACTACACCATCAGGGAACTCCCTAGTTCATCTTTTAAAATGTTTAAGATCAGAGGAATTGCTTAGTTGTATTTTTTATTGAAGTATGTCACATTATACATATATCTTACAAAAAATTGATTTTTAACAGTTATAATCTGAGTTTTCCATACCACTTTTTAGCAGAACGCGAAAACCTTTATTTTTGAGGTAATTTTGGATGATTTTAAGGTAATAATATGGAAAGTGTTTTAGATTTAAAGAACATGTTAATAACATTACTAGTTTCTTTTATGGGATAAACATAACCATAAAAACATATTCTGCAGATGACCATAAAGGAGCTATGATATACTATTTAAAATAAGCTTTTGATATATTCAGTTTCTCATACATTTTTCATTCAAAACCTCAAGATTATTTTGTTCTTGTGGCTAACCTTCCTGATTTTGTCAGGAAAAGTCATTCTCTTCCTTAAATACATAGTACTGAGTTTTATAAACTGTATCACATGACTGTATCTTTTAATAGGCTTTGATGACCTTGAGGGTCTGTGTTTCACTTTGTGTCTCTAATACCTAACACACACAGTTCCCATAAACAGATGCCTAATGAACAGAAAGGAATTTCACAGGACATAATTCATATGCATGGAAGTACACATACCATCATTTGCTTCATACATTTGCTTTTGATGAAGATGTGTAGAATAGTCTTGACTTACAAGTTTGTAATAAATGATAAAATGAGCATCTCAATATCATTTATTTTGATATTTCCAGGGTATTCAAGCCCAAACTGTAGCAAACTTCTTTCTTGCCTTTGAAGCACAGCTATCAGTAATTCCAGTTATAAACAAGGTAATTACAATGAGACAACAATGCTATTTATTACTTAAGTTTCTAAAAAAATTTAGTGTTTGAATATCAAGTATACTATTTTTTATATGAGGGAATATAAGTATATTGGTGGGATTTATTTCTTTTAATAGCATATGATAGAACTATAACTAAATTCCTGCACTGTAGCAGGTAGTTAAAAAGATAGTTTCTCTGAATTATATGGGGTGATGGAGGGCTGTTCCTGTAAGAAAGGTATATATGCAAGGCAACTAACTTAGCTATTACACTAAGCTATACATAGGAAAAGAAAAGGAGCTTGTGATCTAGCAGAAAACAACATTATACATGAAGTATAACAGTTAAGTGCTGAACTGAGCATTGTGAATAAACCTTAACTTTTATATTTAAAATTAATAAATTAAGAATTTTAATTTAAAAATCTGCATTATATTCAGTTATATTTTGTTACATTGGATTTAAGTTTAAAAGAAGCAAGCTTGCCCATAGACAGTAAGTTTGTTGTAAGTTATATCTAATTTATAAAATCAGTTTAACATAGTGTTAATAAATTGTTACTGAACTTTTCTGCCTTGAGTAACTACCTACCTAAATATTTGGCATGGTCCGCTGCCTGCCTTCTGTTTTTCAATGGCCATCCTTATTAAAATTGTATTATCTATATCTAGATTATTTTAATATTTTTGAAAGGAAAATCATAGAGGGGTCAGTTAGGTTAAAAGCAGGTGTGCTTTTAACTATCTCCAAATATTAATAGTTAATACATGATACATTTTATTTTTTATTAAATTAAGATATAATGAATTATTTTTTAAAGATAGATCTGAAGAATGCTGATCCTGCAAGGGTTGAAAAACAAATTGAAAAGATGTTTGATATTCCAAGTGATGAATGTATTAAGGTAAAATACTTTTTTTTTATAGACTTGGTTATACTTTGAAACTCTCAGGTAATTGGCCTAAATGAAATTTCATAGTATTTGATAGCCCATCATTATATATTATTTTTATAGTTTTACAGAATTCTTTTTACTACTATTTCACTTGATCTTTAGCAAAAATCCTTATTACGTGGTTAGGACAGATAGGAATCATTCTTGAGATATAGTTGAAAGAACTAAGTGATTTTATCACTGTTCTAAGATTAAAGATCTATTTAGCTCATGTGCCAGGACTAAAATGGTGGTCTTCTGCAACACATTGCAGTATTATTTTTGTATGCCATTTTTGTCTCTATGGAGAGAAGGTTCAAACTGATTTCAAGACATTTGTACATATTCTTGGAATTGACAAAGATTTTTTTTTTTAAGTAAAAATGCTAGCTAGAGAATCATAGAAAACAAGAAATTTTATTTATATCCAAGTTAATGATATTTTAAATTTGAATTTTTAAATTTACCTTTCAAATCTGGTTTGGGTATTAAATAGCCACAGCTAAATTGTGCTATGCCACATGCTTATGTAATATGTGTGTCAGTGCAGCAATATAATGTTTAGCTTCCACTTTCAATCTTGTTTGATTTTTAAAAAAGCAAGTTTCAGGTGATGAGTTTGTTTTGTTTAACCTTAACACCATGATTACATTCAATTTGGTAATGAATGAAAAAGCATTAATTTTTTTTCGTGGATACACACATACATTTACACCCAGAATTTAATGTTTTTTACTATGAAGTGGGACTGACCTAAAACCATCATGGAATTGTGGATTATGTTATATTATAACTTGGATTATGTTATATTAAAGATACTTAACTATTCTGATTTTAATATATGTCTATACAATTCATTCAGGTACTTATTTGGTATGTGCCAGCAAGGAGCAGAGCAGTGAACAGGACCAACAAGACCCCTCTCTTATTGTGTTTATATTCTCTTTGGTGGGATAGTTATTAAATAAGTAAAGAAAGAAGTAAGCATAGTGATTATTGAATGAGACAGACGTTGTTGAGGAAATTCATTCAACGAATTGTATTGTTCCAGGTGGAATACAATAGTTAATAATGGGAAATTTCTTATTTTCTGGGAGATGCAGTGATTCAGAGTAACTTAGGGAAGGCCTTTTTGATTAACTAAGATCTGAAAAAATGAAGAATTTGGAGAAATGCATTCCAAGAAGAGTAAAGAGCAAGTGTAAAGGCTTGGCATGTTTGGCAAGAATAGGCATGCTTAGGGAACAGAAAGAAGGCAAATTAGATGAGATAACTCTGTAGGAGAAGACAGGAATCAAGTCTTGCTGGGACTGTTGTTGTGCTAAAGAGTTTGAAAATGTTCTACAAATCTAAGATAATGGAAGGATTTTAAAGCAAGAGAGGAAATAAACTGATAATTTAGATTGCCTTATAGAGAATGGATTGAAAGAGTATGAAGAGATAGGGAGAAACTAGCTTGTAGTATAGCCCAGTTGCAAAATGGTGATTAAGTATGTGCTGGTAATGTTGGAGAAGTGGGAAAATTTGATGCATGCCTTGTAGATATGATAGACTTGCTGATGAGTTACATGTAAGGAAGTGAAATAAAGGGAAGAATCAGGAAGCTTTGGGTTTGAGCAACTAATTGAATACTGGTATTTATTAATATGGAGAAAACCTGGGGAGGAACAGATATAGGTAGAAAATAAAAAGCTCTATTTTGGAAATAGTGGGTTTGAAATATTTATTACACATCTAAGTAGATATATTGCATAAATGTACAATTCAGGCATTCATGGGGAGAGCTAGGTCAGAGATAGATATTTAAGAGTCATTATTAGCATGTATGTGTTATTGAACCCCTGGAAATGGATGCTGTTTCCTAGAGGCAAAGTGTAGGTAGAGAAGAGGTCCTAGAAGTTAGACTACATAAATATCAATTTTTAGGGTGTTATGAGTAAGAATTTGAGAATGATTAGAGAGAGTAGGTTTCAGAATTGAAGTGTGAAAGAACTGAGTTTTCAGAGAAATGGAAATAATTTTCAGATTGTAATGAGACGGCAAAGAGGTGAGTATAGCTGCAGATGGATATGTATATTTGGATAAGGGCAGTTTTGATGATGTTTCCTTAAATGAAACGGCAGGGAAAGCTATCAACTGAATGAATTCACTGGAGGGGAAAATGTATAAATTGAGGAAAGTGGTATGAATTATCTCACTGAGTGGCATTGTGAATTTACTGGACACATCCTGGGATTGTCAGGAAGTGTCTGGGGTCATGAACTCACAAGAAACTCACCAGACCAATTACTTGATTTTTCTACAGTAATGTTAAGCTGCTCTGGTTATAAGCATAGGATAGGCATATATTAATAGTTGGATGCAGTTGCAGTTGAGTTTTTTCCATCTGCTTATGATAGAAAATAAAAAGTGGTTGAACAGTGATTGTAAATAGTGTTGCTTGGAGTCTCAGTTGAGAAAGGAGGAGGCAGAGGACTAAGAAACATGTATGGGTCAAAGTCATTTATTCTATACAGGGTCATGATTGTTACCTAGAATTTTTGAGCACTTAATCCACTGTTCTTTCAACACCATAATCAGAATGCATTTATAATTTAATCCAAGAACCATAGAATCATCTAACTGTACTGGAAGGACATTTGTCAATATACTGTATGTTTTGTGCTTCCTTTACTGTTTTTCAAATTGATAACTGTTAGAATTTTTTTTTTTTTCTGGTCATAAAACTCCACCACTAGGATAGAAGAAAAGTAGAGATTTAAGTTTAAACGTTTGTTTTTTTTCACATGTATATTTTTAGATTTCTGCTAAACTTGGAACAAATGTTGAAAGTGTTCTACAAGCAGTCATTGAAAGAATACCCCCGTACGTATTTTGCTATCTTTATATTTGTTTATCTTTAATAGTACAGAGACCATCAGTTTGATGTGTTATTTTAGCTTAGTTGATATGGCAAATATACTCTTGTGGTCAATGAGAATAAATTTTTAAATTTATTTTTAGTAATATATAGAAGGCAAACACAGTACAGAAAAAAAAAGATAAGAACAATAGGGATCTCTTCTTAATAATCATTATAATAAGGAGACTTGAATTCATTGAAAGTTATTGTTCTTTGCTTTAATACTGAACAAATATAGTTAATCAGTTTCATAACTAATTTTAAAATAGTTATTTAAAACTTGAGGTTAAATTAAAACTAATATAAAAATAGGCATATCTTATTTTATAAAAAGATCCTTTTAGTTTGGCTCTCAATTATCTCATGTACTAGAATAAATTAAGCATAATATTTGAGTTAAAAAGGGATTTTAAGAAGGTTTTGATTTACTATATGTGTATTTACTTTTTACTTATTTTTAATAGTCCTAAAGTACATCGCAATAATCCCCTGAGAGCTTTGGTATTTGACTCCACCTTTGACCAGTATAGGGGCGTGATAGCCAATGTGGCATTATTTGATGGAGTGGTTTCCAAAGGAGATAAAATTGTATCTGCACATACTCAAAAGGTATATGAAGTTAATGAAGTAGGAGTTCTGAATCCTAATGAGAAGCCAACTCATAAACTGTAAGTAATCTACATTAGTAATTAAAATACATTTGTATATGTTTGTATCAAATGATTCCAATTTGGTGACTCAGAAAACAAACAAAACCTGATTATTTAATGTAACTCTATAGTGAATCCTCTTTTAAAAGGACAGTAGAAATTTGATATATTTTTTATTCCTTTGGACTCGTCATAACTAATTTTTTGGTCTGATACAGATTTGATTCTATATTAATGAAACAGTGGAAGAGATAGTTTCCTTACCCATATCCATACAGGGTATCTTTTAGACGTTTAATTTTTTTATAATTAGATTTTTCATCATAAAACTAGTGAAGAAAATTTGATAATTCTTTAATGTGGAATTCATGGTAAAACTTTAACTAGAATTCATGGCATGTGGTGTTAGCAAGGTAGTATATGTTGGAAAAACTGAGTTCTGAGTTCACATAAATATTGAGTGTCTTCTGTCAGTATTCCAGGTACTGATGAGATAAATCACCTTTAGCACATAGTTGGAGCTTTCTATCCTTGTCTGTAAAATAAGATAATGGAACTAGTGACTGTATGAGTCACACTTGATAGTTTAATGTCTAAAACTAGCAGGTTTTGCTTACTGCTTTTTTTATTTGAGAGTCAAGTATTTTAATCTTTCTCAAATATTTCTAGAGTCTGTATTCTGCTATACATATATCATATATTGAGCATTACTGTGTTTCCAACTAAGATTATTATACATTATCCTAAATGTAAATTAGTTTGTTATCATGTAGGAAATTTGCTTTAAAAAAACTAAGTTAAAACTCTGAAATCTTGAGATTTGCTCTTTTCCTACAAGAAGAGTATCAAATAGAAGTCAGATTTGCTGAGAGTTCACATATTTCTGCTTGGTTAAAATTTTATTTTTCTTTTTTAAAGCACGTTTGTAACACAATTCACTAATAAAATAGTATTTTACACTACATTAAAAAATTATTTTGTTTCTGCACTTACTAGTTTCACTATATTTACATTGTATTTTAGAAGCTTTTGTTTAATATGCACAGATGGGCAGAGTTAAGAAAAAGGCCTTAGGCTTACTGTGTTGCAGAGGTCCTTGGTAATAGATTTTAAGGCATGGTATGTTTGTACTTTTGCTGATAATCATTTGAGTTGAGAATTGTTATATAGTACTTTCATTTACAAAAGGTTTTGTTTGGAAAGTGATCATTTTCTGGAAAGATGGAGTTTATTGTGAGTATTCACTTGAAACATTAAAGCAGTAAATATTTCCATATAATAATTTTATTTAGATATGCAGGACAGGTGGGCTATCTGATTGCTGGGATGAAAGATGTCACTGAAGCACAAATAGGAGATACATTATATTTACATAAACAACCAGCGGAGCCCTTGCCTGGGTTTAAATCAGCGAAACCAATGGTATTTGCAGGTGAGGAGCTCAAAGATTCAAAGGATGAAGGACAATTTATTCTGTAAATTGAAATAAAAATTTATTATTCATTTTAAATTATTAAATAACAGTTAATTCCAGGATACTGTTTCTTTGTTTTTCTGTGTGCTATTTACATATTAGCTACTTTCATATGTATAGTAAAACTTTATGTGGAAGGTAATCTTCTGAAGTATTTTAGGACTTAAGAAATAAGCTCTTGGAGTTCCCTGGTGGTGTAGTGGCTTAAGGCTTTGGTGCTGGCGCTGTCAACGCTGCAGCCTGGGTTCGATTCCCAGCCACAGAACTACACCGAACCAAAAAAAAAAAAAAAAAAAAAAAAAAAAAAAAAAAAAAAAAAAAAAAAAAAAAAAAAAAAAAAAAAAAAAAAAGAAAGAAATAAGCTCTTAAGAAACAAGCTCTCCGATATGTGGAAAAGCATTGTAATATGAATTTCCTATTTGTTTTCCTAGAGAGTAGGTCATTATATTTGAAATGTTTTTCTAATTAGCACATTTTTATTACTTTGTAACTTCCCCTTAGCTGGCCTTTTAAATATTATATTGAACTAGTGTAGATAAGGTAGAGAATAGTGTCACTTCACTTATGTGTAACTTCACAACCTTTTTACTGCTGTGTGGAATTAATACACATTTGAAAAATGAAGGCCTGATTGGAGGTCATCATGTTACTCTGCTTGGTATTCTTTCAGCCCTGTTTTTCTCCTTTTAGTATCTCTCATTGGGAATTAAATTTTGTTTATCCTCGCGTTAGGCAAAGTCAGTCATTTGGATTTTGGAGGACTTGAGAGGTAAGGACTTGAGATGTCAGATGAGAGAGAATCTGATGAATTAGTAACTTTGTAGTTTTTGTCAGTGAATTGAAAACAAAATTTATCTTTGATTTTAATGGATAATCTGCCCTAGAGAACTAATAATTCAGTTTGGTTTTCATTTCTCCTGTTTTTTTATGTGGTAATGGAGTTTCCATTTGTGGTTGTGGAATGTCTTCTGTTTTAATTTCTTGAAATAAACACAGATGTATTTTTCTAGGCCTAATTCCCTAGGCTCCTTTTTGTATTCCCTATATAATTGCAAAATCCTAAAACATTACTTAGAATATGAATCCAATTGTAAATTTATTAAGTCTATGAAACTTGCAAGGTACTTTGAAGTCATCCGTACCTTAATCAGTTTTGCTTTTTTTTTTTTTTTAGCAAGCCAATATTTTGGTGAATGAAATACAGGAAAGTTATTTAAAAGCTAAATGATTAATTTTGATCTTGGAAGCACTGCATGTTTAGTTCTTTTCATATGTGATAGTAAGAAATCATTGTGTCCTCAGGAATGTACCCTGTAGATCAATCTGAATATAATAACCTGAAGAGTGCTATAGAAAAACTGACTTTAAATGATTCCAGTGTGACAGTTCATCGGGATAATAGCCTTGCCCTAGGTGCTGGCTGGAGGTAAGATTCATTTACATTGCAGGGTCCCATTTTGTTTGAAAAGTAAAGTTTAAATGGTTTATTGCTCTTGAATATTTCTGAAGATAAGTTCATATTAGTGTAAAGTGAAATGAAACTATTAATATCTACCTATTTCACACTATGGATCATATTCCATAGGTAAGTTTTATAATGATTTTAAATAGAATCCAGTGGCACATTCTAATCTTATTTAATGAAATTATGGTAGCATTTAATTATGATGTAAGTTGCTTGAATGACTCTTGATTCTACCCTTCCCCCACTAAGTAACATCAAAGGAACTAGAGCCCATGGGACATAAAAATTTTGGAGTTTGGCTTTTTCTCCCTCAGATTGGGATTTCTTGGACTTTTGCATATGGAAGTTTTTAACCAGCGATTAGAGCAAGAATATAATGCTTCTGTAATTTTGACAACCCCTACTGTTCCATATAAAGCTGTTCTTTCATCAGCAAAATTGATAAAGGTACTGTTGTGAATCACAATACAAAAGAAAATAAAATTGTGTGTGTGTGTATGTGTGTGTGCGCATGCAGAATGCGAGAGAAACTTTGTGTACCATTAGCTGACTAGCTGGTAAAGCTAAATATTTCTTTATTAATAGCAATAAAAATTGAATTATGATTAGTAATGGAGAAACTACACAAGAATTATTAATCAAATATTTTTCTTAATTTGATAAAATCTCTGATTACCAATACCAGTGTTACTGAGGGTAAAAATTAGACTTAGTAATGAAAATGTTGTTCTAAATCCAGCACAGAGATAAAGAATATATTTTTGGTTATAAAGAATTTATCTTATAAAAAGTGAAGCATTTATTCCTATGTGGCTGTAGGAAATTTTAGACTTCATGTTAATAATAGATACAGTATTGTATTCCATATAAGTGGCAATGTATTCAATTTAAACATATTAGCTATAAGTATTTTCTAACAAAATTAACTTAGGAAACTGATTATAATGCCTTATAAAGGGCAGATTAAAATGTATTCTTATGTCATACTTTTCTAAATGGTATGTGAAATGTGTTTAGTAAATGTCAGTAACTGGAATGTATTACTTAATTGTTATTAATATTAATGATTATAATTGCAGGGTTTTTAAATCTAAAGCATGTTAAGGTAATATTCTAACATTTAGGAATTTTGTTTTTATTCTCACAAATTCAGTAACAAAAATTCTGACATACAGTACTATAAATTAAAAGCAAATTTTAAAACATGGTAACTCTTTATTAAGATTTTTACTGACACACCATACTCTATATTAGAAGAAATAAACCACTAACTCAGTCTTGTAAAAAGAAATTTTAACTATTGGTGATTTTTCTTACTTTTAGGAATACAGAGAAAAGGAAATTACAATCATCAATCCTGCACAATTCCCTGATAAATCAAAAGTAACAGAATATTTGGAGCCAGTTGTTCTGGGCACCATTATTACACCAGATGAATATACTGGAAAAATAATGATGCTTTGCCAGGTATAAATGTAATACAGTTTAATATAAAAGTAAATTTTAGTAATCTCAAGCAGTGACTCAGGTTTTGAAATATTTCTCTTTGTGGAGCACACTGAATTTATAAGAAATTTTCATAAAAATCTAGACATACATATATATAGAGAGAGATACTGTTATATACAATAGACATAGATACATATCCTTTAAAAATTTTATTTTTTATAAGAAAAAATAGAGCCAGAATTTTGATCTTCATTAATTTACTGAATTGATATTTTATCTCAAAAGAAAGAAATTTGATGTGTGTTTATCTTGAATAGATGAATGTATGAGTGTAATTTCTTTTAGCGTTTTTGAGTACTCAATATTGATATAGTTTGAAAGATCATTATAATACTTGAGAGATTGGAAGGTGTTTGATTGGAAGGTGTTTCCCATTGTACTTTTGTTCTTGCCACGTTGTATTAAATGATTGATTCCAAAAATAGGATATAATCACAGTCCTCAAAAAATACCTATTTGAAATACTATGACATGTAGGAAAGAACTCTCAAATGTGAGTAGTGGACTTGAATTTTAATTCTATTATCACAAACTAGATTATAAGTTTAATCCGTCACTTATTTTCCCTGGGCCTAAGTTTCTTTATTTATAAAACAAGAAATTAGAACTTCATCTTTATCTGTAGTTACATTTGTTATTATTAAGTGAAATATTGTATAATTAATAAACAGTTGTTAGATAAAGACAAAGAATTAAAAACTTTGGTAGTAAGTATACTTACTACTAAAGTAATTGAAATACAAAATGTTCCTCCATGTATTATAAATATTGCTTGCTAATTTTTACTAGGCCACTAATAAAAAGATTCTTTCATTTTGTTAATTCTTTATTAGTACTTGCAAGGAAATTTTTAAGTTGGTAATTGACATCTGTCTATAGTTATAGTCATTTTAAATCATTATTTAAATAGGTTCTCATTAAATAACTTTTCTCTGGCCTTTTTAGACTCGAAGAGCAATTCAGAAGAATATGGTATTTATTGATCAAAATAGAGTTATGCTTAAATATCTCTTCCCTTTGAATGAAATTGTGGTGGATTTTTATGATTCTTTGAAATCTCTGTCTTCTGGATATGCTAGGTAAAAATTAAATGGGAAATTCAGATACTTGGACAATTTTACTGAAGTATTGACCAGCAAGAGTATCTTATCTCTCTTTGTATTCTGCATTGTGCTTAACATGGTATCTTTCATACAGTAAATGCTTAATGTTTGTTGAGGAAAGAATGGATATTAGCAACAATTTAGGGATTGATGCAGTTTTAGAGAGTGTTAGTATCACCTTGTGACCTTCAGGCTTAAATCTTTTAGAACCAAACACTTGAAACTCTAGGCACCAGATATATATAGATATAGATATATATGTTCTTGTTCATAATTAGAAAGACATGAAATCATGATTGAAATTTTCTCTAATTAGACTTCAGTTTTGCATGTTAATCTGTTTTGATTACCATTGAAGCTTTTACCATATTGTTAATAGCTGACACTAAGTGCTTATATGTGCTAGGCTAGGCTCTGTTTTAAACACTTCTTATGTGCTATGTACTGTTCAACTTCTTTACATGTATGTATTAACACATTTCATCCTCAAAAGTCCTGTGAAGGTTCAAACTGAAGAGCCATATCTGAAATTCAAAAGTCTCATTTATTAATGGCTGTTTGTCAGTGCCATAGCATGTATTTAACTGGAAATAGAAAACTAAAATCCAACTTAGGACTCTGAATATGACACATTAGTAGTATATACTGTTGTCCACAGCCAGCCAGCTCCTGGGAGGGAACATTGGGAAGAAGGTGACATTTGCCTTTAATGACCCATTTTCATGAACTGGATTACCAGTTTCTTTTCCTTTCCCCTATACCGCATATTCCCCCTTGCTTTTGTCCTTTTCGTAAATGTAAACATATGATGAAGTTTGTTCCTTACTGTTTTTTTTTAATCCATTCATCTGCCTTTATATGTCACATTTTGATGGAAAGTTAAATCTTTTTGGGGAGTTACGGGGGGTAGTAGGAAACAGATGTTTTGAAAAAAAAATGTAATCTCTTAGGAGGTATTAATGATTATCTATTACTTGGACATTTTTCCTTGTCAGTTTTGATTATGAAGATGCAGGCTACCAGACTGCAGAACTTGTAAAAATGGATATTCTATTGAATGGAAATATTGTAGAGGAGCTAATAACTGTTGTACACAAGTAAGTTGAATAGCAACTAATCATGGAATGTGAAAGCAACCACTTTTGACATATTTTTATTTAATTATTGGTTGTTCATTTTTATGACAGCTACATTTTGAAAACTTAAAAGTAATTAAATTTCCCTATACTAGTGTCCTTTCCATTCTTATTCCATGCTTCTCTTTCCAAAATGTTAAAATACAAATGGAGAATGGAAATATGATAGTCAAAAAGAATAGTGTCATGGGAAGAACTGTTTCTCTTACCAGGTGAGACAAAGTAAAAGAAAGTGTTTTTTAAACTTTATGGTCAGTTTAGAATTGAGAAGAACTTTTTATCTTCATAAAAAATTATAATAAAGAAAAAATAAATATTAAGAAATAGCCTATTGGTTAAAATTATGGAGCACTCATATCAATTATTTTAAGTCATTAAAACATGTTATGGAGTTAACATTTAGTGACATAAAAGATGCCTATTAAAAAGGTAGAATATGTATACACTAATCCAAAGTACAGAAGATAATTGTATATACACAGATATATAGATATATAGATATACATGGAAAAATAACTAGAAAGGTATATGTTTAACATAAACATTCTATAATATTCAACAGTAGTTTTCTGTGGTGAGGGGAAGGGCATCAAGAATGGTTTTTATTTCTATGTTTCTATTATTTTTGCAATCTGAAAAGTCATGATTCAGAAAGTGATGTTTATGATCAAGTTGCATTTGATCCTCCTAAAGAAGTCACTTTTACATTGATCATGCATATGGATTAGAAAGGAAGCTGCTTTAAACATTCTTATTTAGTACAAGTAAATAATTACATTTTCTCTGATTCAGAGACAAAGCATACTCTGTTGGCAAAGCCATATGTGAACGTCTGAAGGATTCTCTTCCTAGGCAGCTGTTTGAGATAGCAATTCAAGCTGCTATTGGAAGTAAAATCATTGCAAGAGAAACGTGAGTTGAAATTCATTTTTGTTCTGGTTGGTTTTAGAAATGATATACCTGGAAAGTGAGATACTGAAAAACTGAACAGTGACTTAAACTTTATTACTACTTATAGAAACACTAATCTGACTCCCAATTCCATTAATTTAAATGACTGTTATTTTTAATTACTTATATATCACACTTTGGGTAACGTGATTTATGATTACTAATAGAATGTATATGGATTTGAGGAATAAAGTTTTTATCCCTTCAAGCAGATTATAAGCTTATAGGAATGGAAACTAGAAAGGTTTTGGAGATATTCTTCCAAAAGACAAAACTTAGCATTTTTACTTGAAGCATTTAATAGCAGTTCCTCAGAGCTAGTCAGATTGTAAATCAGAAAGGTGAGAGAGGAATGCTAACATCATGTTAAGCTTTTGCATTCTTGATTAAAGACCTCACATGTGATAGAGGAAACATGGAAAATAGGCTAATTTATGTAGGAAACTGCTCTTTTTCATAATATATGATATATACAAGGGCTGTCTAGAAAAAATCCAGCCGTAAATTCCTCTGTTTTTCATATTACATGACTGGATACTTTCCAGACAGCCTTCATAAATCAGAACATCAAATAAGCTGCTCTATTAGTAATATAGTAAGTGCAGGAAGTATCTTGCAGAATTTCCTATTTCCTTTTTTTAGTTGTCTTAATACTTCTGGGAAATCAGAAATATTTCCTCAGTTGGAAATTGTTATTTAATTCTAGGTTAACCAAAAGCTAATGTATCACTAATGGTGAAATACAACCATCATTTTTGTATAGTCTTGGAATAAATTTATACCTGTATTTGCAATGAATTTAATTTTCTAACACCATTTTACTTGATAGTTAATCAGGCGGGCAGGCTGATAAATTTTGCCTCCATTATCATATTTTTTATTACATTAGCCATATCTGGATATAACCAATTCTTTGTAGTCACATGGTACCTCCCTTCCATCATTCTTGATCTTGCACACATAGATGCTTACATTTTTCACCCACTGCACATCAAAATGGAAGAGTGTTCAGACGTTCCGTTCAAACAATGTGCTGTTAATTCTTCACAGTGGAAAAAGTACCCCCAGTTTTCTTGATATTTTTGAAAAAGAAGGTAAGGACTTCTTAAAGAAAATCATTACAGGTGATGAAACGTGGGTCCATCATGATGCTGAAAACAAAAGGTAGTCCATGGAGTACTGCCATAAGGGATCACCTTAGCTGAAAAAATTCAAAATTCCGGTCTCGGCTGGGAAGGTCATGTTGACTATTTTTGGAATTTTGAACCTGTTGTTCCTGTAGACTTTCTTGAAAAAGGAACAACAATAAACTCTGAACATTATATTGAACTCTTACTGCATTAAACAGAAGAATCAAACAAACTAAAGTATGAAATGAAACATTGTCAACACAGCAACACCAGGCCTCACACAAGTGTAACAACAAAAGATGTCATTTAGCGCTTGGACTTTCTGTGTGGCTGCACCCACCTTAGAGCCCAAACCTGGCTCCTAGTGATTTCCACCTGGTCCCAAAACTTCAAGGGCCAGTGCTTTCTCTCATGAAGAGGTGAAGTCTGCAGTGAGGAAATGGTTTGAAAAACAATACACCGATTTTTTTTTTTTTTTAAGGATGGTTTTCAAAAACTAGTTCAGCATAGGTGGACGTGTATTGAAGTGTGTGGTGATTGTGTAGAAAAATTACAGTTTTTAAAATAAATTATGTAGGTATATTTCTTTTTTTTATTTCGTTAAAATATTTTTTTCCCATTCATTTTCCCATTAAGTGAAGGCAAAATTTATGAGCCTTCCCTCGTATTTGGGTTTCATGAGTACTCAGAGATTAGGTAGAGTAGAGTTAATTTGGGAACATCCTGGAAAGTGCAGTTTAAAACAGCAAACGTAATTGTATTGAGGTAGACAATACTGTAAAGAAAAAAATAGGTTTTTATATCTACTTATGGAATACATAAGAATTTTGAAATTATCCTTCAAAATTCTCAGAAACATAGATTAATTTGTAACTGCTCAGATGGATGTATTAAAATTATTTAGTGTACCCTCAAGTGGGTTTTATAAAAGCACTACATTGTTCTTTATATTCCTAGTCACTCTTGACTGACATTTGGTGGAGTTAATAATAACCATTTTTAATTATTTTTTGGAAGTAGTAATAGTAATATTAGATTAAGAAATGACCTTATAAGAGGGGGAACCCTTCAAAAACTGGAATTATTTTTAAAACATTGTGTGTTCTTACATGTTTGAATTTCAGTCACTTTCAAAGTACTCTCCATTTGGTGCAAAAACAAATTAAGAAAAATGAAAACAAACTTAATGTAACCCAATTTTATTGTAAAAATAGCTTTGTGAATGCAGTATGCAATATTAGTTAAATGGCAGTCAAACTTTTCAACTTAATAAACTTAACTAACATAATTTTTTAAACTCAGTTAACTTAAAACCACACACACACTTAAAACTGTAGGGGTATAGAGTCAACTGGGTAGACATCACGTCAGGATCATCAAATCTGATGTAGTTAAGACAGGTTGAGGAGAAGTGGATGTGGATGGTTTTGGATCTACATGTGTAGATAATGCTGTACTGGCAAACTTGAATACAGCTTTCTTGAAAAATCAATGAATATCAATGAATTAGCTTGCTTGGAGGTCCTATACCTCTCATGCAAAGTCAGGTTTTGCATGATGTGCATAGTGTACTGAGATTTGAATTTTTATTTAAAGTATTAATCGTTTTCTGTTTTTTTGCCGGTTGCTTGAGTGTGCCGGTTGCTTGTGTTCCAGTTAATCACACAGTCTGCTGTATAATTCTTGTAAGCAAGGTCACACCATGCTTGAATTTGGCCTCATCAAGACTTACCCACAAACTTTGACCATTTTTATTCTTAATAAAATATATGTTGATATTCATGTTGAATTCATTTATCCCAAATACGTGAAGATAAAATACAGGAGTATTTGAGCTATGTAATTATTTGTTTATGGCATTTTTACATCAGCCTGACACAATTATTTAAATTTTTAATAAAGAGGAAACTTTGAAAATAAAGTATTTTAAACAGTGTAATGAAGTTATGTACTTATACAAAACTTTCTCTATTTGCAGTGTGAAAGCCTATAGGAAAAATGTTTTGGCAAAATGTGTACGTATCTACTTGTATTCTGCTTTGTAATAATATATTTTGTGAGTTTAAAAATCAAAAGGGCTATAAATATATTGGTTTCCATTGTTCATTTTTATATTCTTTATGTCATTTCCAAGTTTTTTTTTTTACATAGGTAAATTTCAGCTTCACAGTAGTACCATATTTATTCATTTTGATCTTATCTTTAAATATTTTTTCATCTTATTTACTAAAATTTCCTTACTTGGAATAATATTTAAGAAAGTATTTTATAACAGTTATGAACAGGATAACATTTTGTTGATCTAATATAATATATAAGGGGAGATTTTGAAGACAACGGCTATGTCTTACAATGGGAAGAGTATGGGGATTAAAATCCACCTCCTACATTGCTTTGCCAAGATTGCAGTCTCATTTGTTTAATAAAATGAACTCAGTTATTATGAGAATTAAATTATATTTTTTTTTCTGAATCCTTTGGATAGGCACTGGCACATTTATGCCTATGTGAAGTTCTATATTAGATTACGGTTACATAATCCACAATTTCTTCATTCGGTAAGAAGATTAATAATTCTTCCCTGACATGCATAATGTAGTCCGGGGTTTCCCTGGGGATATTCATCTCCAACCAACCCACCATAAATACATACATACATACATACATACATACATACATACCTTTATCATTCCTTAAGGCATTAAAGTTAGAATCTCTTAAGGAAGGAGATTGGAGAGATTACTTTTGCAGATGTCTACCTCATGTATAATAATTTCAAGGTTGTAATTTTATTTATGTCTGTGCTAATTGTATGATCACTTTCCTGTGATTTGGATTTCCAATTTTAAAATTATTTTTCAGTATGGTGGTGATATTACCCGAAAAATGAAACTTTTGAAGAGACAAGCAGAAGGAAAGAAAAAAATGAGGAAAGTTGGTAATGTGGAAATTCCAAAAGATGCTTTTATAAAAGTTCTGAAGACACAATCTGATAAATAATTGGTGGGAAAAATATAAGGAAATTTTATAAATTAAAAATTGTGTATCCTTTAGTTTTTCTTGAAAATTTATGTTGACAACAGAATGCAAATTATAAAATGTGCTTGTTACTTTCATGGTTTTCAGTTAATATATTGGCTTTCTTTGAAAGGTAGTGGGTGGATAAGAGCTTGGATTCTGAAACCATATTGTCCATTTTCAAATTTCTGTCCTACCACTTACTAGCAAAGTAAATTACCCTTTCTTTGTATTTACTCTTTAGTAAAATCATTATTACACAATTATAATACCCCTATAGGTTGTTGTAAAGATTAAATGATATGTTTAAAATACTCAGAAAAGTGCATAACATATACTAAGTTCTTACTAAATATTAACTTACTGTTTTCATGCATATTTTTTTGACACTAAAAGGCCCTCATACTTAAGATTCTATCTAGTTCAAGCTCAGGAAAAAAAAAAAAAATACAAAGTCCAGCAGAAGTTAACACCCAGACTTGAGTTGTGATTTTATTATAAAATCATAACCATACATGCTTATGATTTTGTTTTAAAAGATAGGATAGATATTGTAATAACACCCCTTTTTTTATAAGCTGTTAATCTATACCAAATCTTTTATTACAAAATCATAAGCATGTATGGTTCTGTAACATAACACTATTTTAACTACTTTAAAAGGGGCATTAACTTCTGCCAGACCCTGTATTTTCAAAAATCACCTTATCAATTTGTTGTTAGCTGGATACATTTAGACGACATACAGGGTCCGGATTATGATTTCGTAATAAAAGATTTGATATAGATTGTCATCTCATAAAAAGGGCATTAATTCTGGCAGACCCTGTATGTGAAACAGTTATTAAGTAGTCAAATACATACTATCCAGACATGTGCTCTAGTTTTTGATAAAATTTTTATAAATGTTTGCAACTAGATGGTTTACGTACACATCTAACTTAATGGGGTGTTTTTTCTGCTAATTAAAATGCATTTGTGCAAAGTGATAGGTGTTTGGTATTAGCAGCAGCTATTATTAATGACTGTTTAATAATTACTCTATATGTTTCATAATTGAGACTGACCTTTAGAGTAGTTAAGTGGCTTAATTGAGGTCACATAGCCTGTAAATGGCTATCTTACTGAAAGCATGTGTTCTCTAACTACTATGTCAAGGCATAAACGAGAGGGCAGATTGTTTTACAGTAAGATATAATACAGTTGACCATTGAACAACATGGAGGTTAAGGGCACTGACTACCTGCTTCAACTTAACTCTGTATATGCAGATTCCCAACTGCCTGTGACCCTTGAGCAATGCCAGTTTGAATTTAAGAGTGTCAATTGAACTACCCAGGCTAATTTTAAAAAATTCAATTGTAAGTGGACCTGCCCATTTCACACTTCTGTTGTTCAAGGATCACCTGTAATTTAACCATTGATTTTTTGTCTTATACCTTGACTGAAATAAATGAGGTAAATGTCTTTTAGGGATAAGACTACAGATGATGTATTTTATACTAAGGTTATTACATCATGTGATTTTAATTTAAATTAAAAGTGGGGACTTAAAATTGTATGTAGGAGGTAATTAAATAACTTTTGATGTAGTCTTAGTTAAATTAGCTGAGATATAGTCCCTATCCCTGTTGTTATAATAAATAGATCGAATATGAATTTTGTGACAACAGTACATTTGAAACTAGAAACACATTTAAATATAATTTCTAAAACAAAATGGTGTTATACCATGATTGCCAAGGAGAAGCTGTAATTTGGTACCTGGCACATAGCATGCACCATATGTCTACCATTTTGTATTTGTGCTTAATTAGGATGATTGTAATTTGGACACATTAATTCTCTTAACCTCTGATTCCTTAAGAAATAGTTGTGCTGGTAGTAATAATGGTACAAAAAAGTATTTTTCAAGTTTTTTATCATAAGCTTAGTTTCTTTCCCTTGGCTGTGCTCTCAAACAGATGATTTTTATGACTTAATGAGTTTAATATGTGACCACTACTGTGTTGAACTCTAGGCATTCCCTCATTCAATCTATACAGAAATCGAGATACAGGTACTATTACCATCTCATTTTATAAGAGAGGCTCAGACTTTGTATTACCCAACATCATAGTTACTGACAGAGCCTGGGGTTCAAACAGTGGATTCTTTCTCCAAAGCCCAATTCTTAGCTACCACTGCTTATTCTCATGTATCTTCAAGCAACTTAGCTCCTGAGTTAGGGAGCTAGAGTGGTCAGAAAGCAGTTTGCTAAGGAGGTTTGAGTACATAGACTAAAAACTGGCCTCCTAACATCAAGGGCAATAGTGGAAAGATCTTTTAGATTGTTTCAGCTAGTACATTTAAATCACAATAACAACTGGTGAACCATGTACCAAAAAAGATACCCTTAACTTTTTCACTATGATAGTATATGATCTTCTATATGATCTTGCAATTTGGACACGTTAATTCTCTTCTTTTAACCTCTGACTCTTTAAGAAATAGTTTTACTGGTAGTAGTAATGGTACAAAAAAGGTATTTTTCAAGTTTTTTATCATAAGCTTAGGTTCTTTCCCTTGGCCATGCTCTCAAACAGATGATTTTCAATACTTATTAAGTTTAATATGTAACAGTTACTGTGCTGAGCTTTATAAGATGCAAAATATGCAGAAGAAATGGAGTATTTTTTACTCCCCAGGAGCAAGACTAAGAAATTATAGGCCAAATCATTGTCATTGTCTTTTAACTTAAATGTCCTAATTGCATGATAGCAACAGAAAGTTAAATACAGGCTCATAGCCACTACTAATTAGTGGTATCTCTCAGATGCATTTGTTCAATTCCACTTCTAGAAATAAAATTTAGATAACCTATATTTGTTTATTATAAGCTTTATTGGAGGTAAAGATAGAAAACAAATGTACTTTTACTTACAGTTTAATGATGCACAATTTTATGGCAGTTTAAAAGTTTACAGTTACTTTTATATATACTTCATTATATTATACTTTTAGATATATGTAAGAAATAAAGCTAATCATTTATGAATTTTAACAATCAGAAAATTTTCTTCAAAAATTTCCTTAAGTGTGTTGCTAGGTTTAAGCTCATAGTTGCCAAAATACTTACATTAAAAGCATGAACTGAAGTCATTAAATAAAAACAAGAGAACATTCGTAAAAAAAAAAAAAAAAGTGTTATAGAAGAAGGTGCACAAAAATCATGCACGTATACATACTTTCCAGAGGGATGTATATGTACTTTCAGGCACTGTTATCTCTTCAGATTTTCTGTACTAACAATATAAAGCAGGACTTTTGATGTTCAGATGCTACTGTAGGAATATGAGTAAGGCAACCATGTGCAGAAAGCTTGTGCAATGCACAAAAAATATAAAAATAGCATTTCAGAAGTAAAGTTTTGCAATGATAATTGTTTGATACCTGAAAGGCATGGAGTGTCTTCAGGGATTAAAAATCTAACAGTGCCAGTGGAGTCACATGAATGTACTTGACATACAATCTACTTTTTAAAATTTTAAACAGCAGACATTTCATTTCTGTGCTGTTTTATAGAGTAGTTATGTGGCTTCTGTACTTCATAATAAAAAACATCTGATCAATTGTGAGAGCCCAACTACTTCTCCTAAACCCTAGTATGAAATAGACACATTCTAAATATGGAATGTTTAACATGTAGATACATGACTTCAAAAATGACAGTCTTCAAAAACCCCCATGTTTTATCATATTGCATAGCTGAAAATTCATCTACTTAATAAAAGTGTTCTGTTTATTCAAGCAGAATTTTGCTCCAATCTCCTTCAATTTCCTTCTTTCATACTGTATAGTGGATCCACAAGTTTATTGTGCACATGCATTAAACCTTAAAGAAAAAAAAGCAAAGTTCTAGTTGTATTTCAAATTTTGAACTATATCTCATTTACTTTAGAAAACAAAAGATTTTCTAAGATGCAAATATGTTGGTTCCCATCTGATACAAGAATTTATTTAAAAAATGCAAACAAATGTTTCAGAATGTTTAAACTACCTACTAAATACCAATTTAAAATTTATGAATCTGTAGATCTTGAATATGTACAGGTTCTTTTCAGAGTATCCAGTAGTAGGAGCAGTTCTTGTCTTCAGAGCTTCAGTATGACAAAATAATAAATTTTAAAACTTTTTAATACATTTCTAATACATTTTAATTACATGTAAGTGTTGAGTTTGAACCTCTGGCAGTTCCTCCTCCAGACTCCAATGACGGGCTCAGAATTGTCACACAAGGATAGCCTTGCAGGACAGTTGGTCCCATCTAAAATATCCATGGATATATTTGGTCCACACCAAAATGTCCTTAAAATTTGCTCCTATCAAAAATGTCCCTGAGTTGAAATAACCCATAATGTTTATTATGCTTTTGGTTTACAGGATTAATACATAAAATGTAAATACTATCAGAGACATTTTGGTGTGGACCAAATTCTACTAATCCTAGGATAGCTCCAATATATCCACTCATCTGGAAAATTACTTTCCACTATTTTGATGTGTATTTACAGTATAGGTTGATTATACTAAGTAGCACTGAGGGAGGTTTACTAAATACAAAAGAAAACCTGTATTAGATTCCAAATAGATTTAAATTTCATCTCATATTTTGTATGCTTATAAACTGTACTTACTAAAGCTTCTTGGGAAATATCTTCAATTTACTTATGTCTTAATGTGTGTGTATGTACTATATTTCTTTGGAGGGAAAGACTGTCCCAGTTAATGAACTAAAAAGATTTTATATTTTTGGAGGTTAAATGAGTTAAATTTTCCAGGTTGTGAAGAACATGGAGGCTGGGTAAAAGGACTCATAATGTGGTTTTCTTAGGAAATGGGATTACTGGATTGGGAAGACAGGGTACTTACTTGTTATTAAGTACTGTATTTTTCAGTGTCTAAGATGCTCCCATATGTAAGATGACCCCTACTTTTCTAACCCAATGCTAAGAAACCCTCTCAAGTGGTTACTCCCATGTATAAGATGACCCCCAATTTTTGATATAACAATTTTAGACAAAAGTATCATCTTATACACGGAAATATACAGTAGATGTTGCTTATCATGAAGGCTGCAAAAATCTAAAATCTAAACTGTGAGGAAGACCAGCTTTTAAGAAATAAACAAATACAGGGTCATGCAAAGATCAGTGAAGTGTTAGTGTTACAGGAGAAAAAACAGAAGCAGAAAAGTCTTTAAACGGTGAGGAGAGAAAAAATTAATTAGTGCATCTGAAAGTAAAAGAATACTAACTACTCAACATACTAACTACTCAACAGCCTGCATCAGTGTCTAACCAACAACTTAAATTTAACAAGGTCTAGACCTATTTGTCCCTTCCAAGCCATTTCTTTGAAAATCTTGGTATATAGTGTTACCCTCCAATGAGCTGCTAAAGCCAGACAACTAAAAACCACAACTAAAAACCATTTCTTTCTCTTCCTTTTTAAATTCAGTAGCAAGACCAGTTGGCATACAGATGCTCCTTGATTTACCTTGGGATTATGTCTCAATAAACTCATATATTAGAAAAATTGTAAGTTGAGAATGAGCTTAATACTGCACTGTAGTATCTTTTGTTTACCCTCATGATCAGTGACTGGGCATTGTGGTTTCCCGCCCTTGGCCCAGTGTCATGAGAGTACTGTATGACATATTGGTAGCCCCGCAAGCAATAAACACTCCAAGTATGGTTTCTACTGAATGCTTACTGCTTTTGCACCACTATAAAATAAAAAAGTCCTAAGTTAAGCCAATATAAGTCAGGGACTGTCTCTACATTCAAAATATATCGTAACTAGCAACAGTTCCTTCATCTCTATAGCTACCATGCTAGTTGAAGCCACTATCATAACTAGTTATTTCCAATTTCTTTCTTTCACTCATTTTTCCATCCCATAATACAATTTCTGCACAGCAGACAACCTAATCTTTTAAAACAGAATCTTGATATCATTTCCCTACTGAAAATTCTCCAGTTGCTCTAGTCACTTAGAAAATAATTTAGATTTTTTTCTGTTGTCCTTGTTTATCCTTCTGATCTCATGTCCTTTCACTTTTCCCTTTTTATGTTGTACTCAACCCTCTTTGTTGCTGTTACCTCAGAAAAGCTAAGCTTGGTTCCAGTGCAGGATCTTTATACTTGCTGTTTGATTCAGCCTGATATGGTCTCCTGCCTTAGCAAAGTGACTGTCTCCTTTCTGTTTATTAGGTCTCAGTGCCCAATGTCACATTAAAATGAATTACTACTTTATTTTCTTTAGAGATTTCACTCTTAGAAAATACGGTTTTCTACCATGTCTCCAACTAGAAATGTCCAGTGCCTTATATTCACTGCTGTTAAGTCCTGGGTCTATACAAGTTATGGCACATAACAGAAGCTCAACAAATAATTTGTTTTAAAAAGTTTGTGGAGGTTCAGTGAGACAGTGGTATTTAGTACTTTTTAAAAAAAATTTAAAATCAATCCGACATACTGACCAAAAGGCATCAGTACAAAGAGAGGATGGAGACACAGAAAGATTCTGTAGTTTATGGTCCTTAAGTTAGGACAGAAGAGAATCTAGGTTACAGGCAAAATGGTCAGACCTTAAAGGAAGGGATGCTTGAGGATTAGAGTAAATTTAAATTTAGAATCTTGGAAGTAGGACTGGAGAGACAAGCAGCTGGAGGGAATGAAGGGTCAAAGGGTTAAAGTGAACAATGGGAAAAGTTTGGAAACTGCAAATCTTAGGAGCAACTAACCCAGGAAATAAAAGGATTTTTGTGTAAGTACCAAATTAAGCACAAAGGCTCTTTGATTCAGTCTCTACCTCAGGTACATGACAGCCATTTACTTACCTGGTCTTACTTATAAAATGGAGCAGTCTTAAGCTCAAAAATTCAAAACAGAAAGCAGCATACTCAACATATAACATAAAAGTCTTATAATAATGTTTAATTTATATATGTCTTTAATATCTCTAATACTTGAATGTTTCTATAGTGATAGATCATAAGTTATACAACCCTATGTTGCTGTTGCCTCAGAAAAATATACTAGTGCTTTGAAGACAAAAAGTCTTGTGATAAAAATCAATGAATATGTGGACAAACCAATGACCAGAACAGACAAGACTTTTATGCAAAGCTATCCCTGAGGCTGGATTTGAAATAGACTGACTTATTGGCATTTGTTGTTTGCTCAATATTTAAATTATTTTTCTCAGGGTTAATAAAACCACCTCCCCATACACTTCTGGTGCTATACAGGTTGCTGCAGTTAATTTTACACCCTTATAGCGAAGAGATTAGCTCTTGGATGTTCTGAGGGAAGCCAGACAGAATTAATCCACAAGTATTCTTTCAGTGAACATTCTTTGTGTTCTTCATGGAGGTTAGTTTTAAACGCCCTAGCCCTTTTGCCCTTGGCCTACATTCTAATATTGGGATTTCATGGTTAAAAAAAAATCTAGATAAAAACATCTAAGGTGGTATCACTGTTAAAAATTTAAACACTCCATTATTTAAACATAACAAGAGTCAGAATGCAGAAGTAGAGCAGTCATTACTGAACCATCTCTGACTCCCAGACTGATAATTAGAAGCTGTTCACCTGACACAAATCAGGTAGAGCATCATCTTGGAGTCCTAGGATGTAATATAACTAGAAAGGTTCCAGAAGTCCTTGAACCTACCATATTAATATACAAACGTATATTAATATGAGGTCGGACAGTTAATTTCATAAACTCATCCTAAAGTGCTACATACTTCATTGCTGAATATCACTACAGTCACCTTCAAAGTACTCCCCTTAGGAAGCTATGTACTGATCTATTGCCTAGTCAACCCTTCCAAGCAATTTTGGAACTCTTTCTGGAATGGCAATCAGGGCTGTTGTTATATTACCCTTGATGTCTTGAATGTCAACAAAATGTCTTCCTTTGATATTTCCTTTATCTTCAGGGAAAGAAAAGTCACTGGGGGCCATATCAGATAAACAGAGTGGGTGTTCCCATACAGTTATTTACTAGTTAAAAACTTCCTTACAGACATTGCCATGTGAGTTGGCACACTGTCATGATGAAAGAGCCATGATTTGTTGGCAAAAAGTTCAGGTCATTTTTCATCTAACTTTTTCACACAGCCTTTTCAGCACTTACAAATAGTAAACTTGGTTGACTGTTTAGTTGGTACAAATTCAGAATGAACAATTTTTCTGGTATCAAAAGAGGTTAGCAACATGGTTTTGACTCTTTATTTGGACTGAGGGAACTTTTGGGGTTTGTAGAACTGATGACTTCCCTTGGTGCACTTTGATACTTTGTTTCAGGGTTGTATTGGTATACACGTTTTACACCAATGATAACATGGCCCAAGACATCTGGGCAAACTTCAACTCTCCTTCACTTTTGTTCATTGGTGAGCTCCTTTGGGACCATTTCTGCACACACCTTTCTCATGCCAAGGTTTTCAGTCAAGATTTTCCTGTTTCTTTATCAAATGTTTACTTGGTCTGCTATGCTTCTCAGTCACCCAATGATTTTGATGCACAACTCAATGAATTTTTAGTCAGTTCTGCTCGTTACTGGCCACCCTAACGTCTCTTCATTAGTAATGCTTTCTGTCCCCTCAGAAAAATTTAATCCATAAACTTGGACTAACATTTCCCCTATTTCACTTCCACTCTTGCCAAGTTTAACAAGAAATTTAATGTTTGTTCATTGCTCTAATTCAAGCTTCAACATTCTTGCAATGGCACACAAAATCATGCAACAATAATAATGAACACCATTTAGCAATATACTGCCACACGTCAACATGAACACAGCTCTGTGACACAGATCTACCAAGGTTAAGACACCTTACCAAGTTGTTTGTACAGTGCTGCCAATGTAAGTGCATGGTGGCAAGTTCATGAACTTAACTGTCAGACCTTATATGTACATTTTTCTGAGGATAGTCTTTTCACCAGATTGTCAAAGAGGTCACTGACCGAAAAAAGGTGAATTGCCGCTGACATATCAGGCCTGGTTTATCTTTTTTGCTCTTAACTTACATTCCCTTTTGTGTTTTAAAGTATAATCTAGTCCCATTGTATAAATACACATTAACTGTTCAATATTAAACAGGACTTTTCTGTTACATAGCTCATCCTTAAATCCTTACATCTGTACTGTTGCTTATGCCATTTCCTTCCAATCTTTTTCCAGGGTTCTCAATACCATCAACTCAAAGTTTTTTGCAAATACTATTGATAACTTTCTCCCTCATTTAATATCCTTTGGAGTTAACACTGTGATTTACATAATACAGTACTTAACTTGATATGGTTTTATAGTCATGGGATTGTCCATTTACCTGTCCAATCACCCACAATTTATCCAGTGCCTCCAACGTACCAGGCACACTGCCAGATGCTGAAATAGTGAAAAAAACTAAAGTCCCTACATTCATGGACCTTTTATTTTAATGCAATATATTTTCATTTTCTCAATCACTTAAAGAGCCAATTTTGTGAAGAATGTCAACTACTTTCAAGCAAGGATACTTCAATACTTTTCATTAACCCCAAGTAGGACAATGTACTTGAAGAGACTTTAAAATAACGCATGTTTCTTTGTGATGTCATCTTGATGACACTAACTTGAAAATATAGTTTACATTTAGCAGAGTATACAAGGAAAGGACTGTCCAGAAAACAACAGCCATAAATGCCTCTTTTTTTCATATTACATGGCTGAATACTTTCTGGACAGCCCTTGTACATTAAAGTGTAATGTTTTATAGGGCAGAGGTAGTATTTGCTAATGAAAAAGATTAACTGATTATCTCCAAACAGAACCAATTCTATATTAAAACAGGATTTAACTGAAAAGTGTAATCCATTATCAATAATCTGTGTGTAAAGAGCAGTAAAATGGAGACTGGAGAGACCCAAGAAGAGAAGGGATGGCAAAGACAGTTATAATTTCAGTCAGATTTAGAAGATGTTTTTTGTGTTCTACAGGATCAGCTTTTAAGGATCATTCTGTCTGATAGAATTGTATCATTTCTTACAGCTTTGATCATGGAAAGAATACATTAGAGCTTTAAAACATCAGGAAAAACATTAAACATTCAACTCCTTTATACAGTTTTTCAAAACTATACATTGGCTACTAGTTTTATACATAAGATAAGGCTGCTTCCAAATCTGAAGTTTTGAAAATTTTATTACTTTTAGGATAAGTCAAGAATTTATTTAAGGTAAAAATTGACAACTTTCTACACAAGCGTTTTATAAAAATAAATAAGTGCTATTTAATTATAAATAAGTAAATTCTTCTAATGAATACTGACAAAATGTAGAATCCCTGACATGTTGCCAAAAGAACAAAAGTTCAATATCATAAAATTGAACATTAAATGTCAATTTTATAGTTTTAGCTTAATCTGAACTAATTCTATCCCTATCTAGCTACTGGAGTAGGGCCTTAAAAAGGATGAAACAAACAAAAATGTTCACCATGATGACGATGTCTTAAAAGTACTTGTATATTATCTCAAGCACATAAAAAATAAGTTGTATTTTAAGAAGCAAAATCAAATACTAAACTATGTTTTCCTGCAATTTATCATTCAAAAGGTATATACTGAAATAAACCTCCATTTACTGATAATTCTTATTGTTTAAGATGTATTATAGTTAACCTGCATGTTCTTCAGGAGCTAAATAATCAGAACCCTTTAAGATTCCTGTTGGCACATTTTAGTGATGGCAAAAAGAAAGGGTAGTGATGTGAATGGAATTTGATGAATTACAGATGATAACTACAGGGTTAATATTCTCTAGTATAACTTGAAGTGTTATAATATCTCAATGAGGATACAGCAAATTATAAAACTACATTTATAATATGTATATGTTTATAAATATCAATTCTACCCTATATCAAAATACCTTATTGTAAAATGAATGAGATTTATATTTATTGGTCCAGAACAGTATCTCAATTCCATTTTTCTCCATATTGAGAGGGGAATCTTGACAGAAGGTGATACCCTGAACCTCTACAGAGATACATATTGCTCCAAAGTGGGAAATACAGTGCCTCAAAAAGGCAATGCAGGAATTCTCTCATGAATAGTTGTACACCTCAAAATGTTTCAAAAAAGCTTAGATTCTGGATAAGTGAACTGAGAGAATTAAATACATATAACCATCTACTTCCCTTCTGTTTTAAATTATCTTTAACATATATCTATACCTTTTTGGAAACAATAATGATGGTATGAGAAAAGATAGAAATATAATTTTGATCATAGCATAGCCAGAGTTTACTCTTCTACGAAGCACTGTTAACAGTGGACAAAAGCCCAGACACCAGATAAGCCTAGTTTCACTTACCAGCTTGCCCACATATAAGCTGTATGACTTTGGGTTAAGTGATTTAACATCTCTATTAAGCATGTTAACTCTGTAAATGACATTATAAGAGTACCCACTTCATAGATTTGTGAGAATTTACTAAGTATAATCTGTTTTTAGGATAGCTCTTGGTCATATAAGTATTGGCTATTAAATATCGTATTAAATATTTACTTTGCTAAAAAGTAGCATTTCTCTGATTAAAAACTGAATTGACAAAATCAGACAAATGGGTTTACCTGGGGATTGTGGGTACTAGAAAATGGCGAAGTTAAACGATCTCCTTAAAACTGGCATTAAAATATGAGGATAATGAGGATTCCTTCTATTAACTTTTTTAAAAAAAATCTATTATTTGTGATGAAATTTACCATGTAAGAGCTGTCTTATTTACAACTCATTACAGGTATCTGCTTTTATCTGTCAAATTTCTATGAAGCTAACAATTTTTCACTTTAATGTATTTGTGGCTTGGTAAAAAATTGGTAATTTAACTGATAAAAATACTTGTGTAAATAACTGGAAAGAATCTAAATGATTAACACTAAGGAAATCTTTAAGTAAATTATATGTCTACTTGACTATTATATAGCCATTAAAAATGCTTCCAAAGAATACTCAGTGAAACAGGAAAATGTTCACAACAGATAAGTGCAAATACAAAACTATATACATTTGATCAAAATTTTGTTTTAAAATTAAGACTATTTTGACTTTGAGAAAGTTCCATTTGTGTATCACCTTCAATTTGCCATATTCATGTATTTACATGAACTGTGAATTACTGGTTTCCTTTAAATTGACATTAATTTTAAAGTCTGTATACTATATTACATGAATATGAAATGCTGCAGACTGACACATCTTTTTATGTACCACTAAGAAAAAAATGCTAGCAGATAAACTATGATATAACACCAATTTTTAAACATCCCAATTTCAGAAAAGATAAATGTGAAAAAAGATGTCTCAGAGGCAATAAAATATAATTTCTTTAACCTTGTTAAAGTAATGATATTTATGAAATACAGTCTTGATTTGTTTAGAATAATTTTTCTAATACATGTTAAATACCTATGTGCTGGAATGAAAAGATTAAAAATATATTTATTCATGTATTATCAGTAGTATATATACTACATACTTTATGGATTACTCACCTATATATTTGACCAATTATGTAACATTTTCAGATCAGCTATATAAATACAGGTGCATTATAAAAAGTACCTATTTATACAGCTTGTTTATGTGTGTATATTTATATGTGGAGTTGACTCTTAAGCAGGGAATGGATTCTAAACTAAGTGTAGTCAAAATTTTCCTTGAACAAGCTCTTAAATCACCCATTACATCAAGTATATGTGGTTTTATATATATATATACTATCTGGTATGGTAAGGTTTAAGAATACTAAACTAGACTGTAGGAGAAAGCAAAAGGAATACACATATGCAGAAATCTGGGTAATCAAATTCCTCCTTGATTGCAGAGTTCCTGCCATACTTTTGACATTTAACCATTATCATTTTAATGTATGGGACTAATCTGGAATTCTGACGATTAAATGAGATAATGGGCAACCCATCCTCTGATCAGATTCTAAACAGCTTAGGGAGGGGGCTGACAGGTAAACAAAAGAAAATCAGAAAGGACATATATATGTTTCCCTTTGGGTTATTTAATCTTATGTATTCAGTATGAAAGTAAAAATTTTATTCAATTTTGTATTTCAAGCAAAAGGTTGTTTACTGAAAATATAGATTGAAGGGATTCTCTTCATGAAAAAATGGAAACTACTCTGAAAGCTACAGGAGACTCTCAGTTAACTGGATTGGTAGGTGTCAGATAAATGGTAAGCAGACTCTGTTAACCGGAACTCAAGCAACAGGCAGAGAGTCTGCTGTATTATTATCTGAGGTGAGATATTCCTTAAATGTTACTTCTGTTCCTTGAAGCAAGTAGCTGCTGTGTCAGCACAATGCCAGTTTTCAATAGGCCACAGTGTGGGATGTTAACTCCACAACCATATTAAATTTTAATTGTCATCTACAATGAAACATTCTCACATTCTGCTTTTGAAATTTCAATGCTCACCTTTAAAGTATTTCACAGTTTTAACTCTTAATTCTAAGGTAGCATCCTCATCACACACAAAAATAGTTCGGGGATGCTGCTGGAAAGCTGAAACAGTCCACATGTGATTGACTCCTTCTTCTATTGCTTTGTAGAGAGCAAATGCCTTATGTGCGCCTGTTATGAGGATCATTACCTGAAAAATCATGAACATTACTTGTTAATTCTTAAAACATTCCAAATGACTGAGAAGCTGTTATTTTTAAACAAAGACTTTGGCACCAATATTCTTATGAGTGTAAAATAAAAATAAACAGCTCTGTATTTCTTCATAGTTCAAGGTATTTATTTCTAGTCTTGAAGGTAACAAGCAAGTTCTAAGTGTTATATCCTGGTTTAACAAAATAAAATAGTATCTAGTTATGTGGAATTACTGAATATACCCTAATGCCTATGATTATTAACATTAAAATAAAAATCAAACCTGGTGGTTCAGGTAGATAGCCAAGTTGGGGACAGAACCAACTTTGGCCCAAAATGAATTATGAATATAAATAACTCATTCAAATGATTCCCAGCAGTTTCTGAGTATCTGTTTTGTGACAGGCAGTGTGAGGTGCCAAATAGACATGACTCAAATTCACAGAGATTACAAATTAGTGAGGAAAAAGATACTAAACCAACAAATTAAAGAAAACATAGAAATTACAAAAAGAAAAGGAACAGAGAGGTATGAGAAAATAAAAATTTTAATTATGAGAATTATGGTCATGAAAGGGAGCTCTTAAAGTTGAAAAATGGTGCCCTATTAGCTAATAAACAAGGACTGGAAAAGTAGAGCATTTCACATATATATCTGTATAACAGCCTCAAGGCAAGGGAAGAATGGTAATGAAGGGTAGTGACTTGTGTGGTTCCTTATCTAGCTGACAATTCCCAAGTCTTAAGGAAACCTGTAATATTTTCCAGGATGTCATTTCCAAAATGTGTGTAGAAGGAGCTCATTATCTGAGTTGCCAAAATGTAAAGATAGTTATTGATGTGCTGATCACTTAAAAATTTGCTTTCCCATTCAAACCTACTTTCCATTTAACAGTGGCATATCCCCCACATATGGATTCAAAATTTAAGTAAGTATATTTGATATTAATGAAAATGACATTGAAGAACTCACATCACAGTTAAAACTGCTTGCAAATGAAAATATGTACACATTAAGCCCCACAATTAAAGATAAGAAAATCATTAAGTATGATGACATGATACTGGTTTGAAAAGAAGGCTATGAAAAATCATTGGCACTAAGGACCTTGTGAAAATGATGAAGCTCTAGCATAGTTCTGCCACACTGGTTTTCTTTACAATCAGGCTGGGAACAAATACGGTGAGGTAAATGGCTTTATATAATTTTGTTGGAAAAATTAACCAAAAGAAAAAAATCAGTATTTGAGTAATTCTCTGTTCCTTCTAAGAATTTGTATAGGCATTGCATTATAACTTAAAGCTTGTTAAATAAGAAATATATGTGCATAACTTTCAGTGCCATATTTTAGAAATAAGATTACTCTAAAATCTTGTTTTCAACTTATTTACTAAAAAATTCAGACCTTGAAACATTTTTCATAGACTGATGACTTTTAGATAAAATAGTCCTACATTTTGAATGGCGGTTCTATTTGTAAGTTCAAGTCCAGAAATATTTACGTCAAGATTAGTTACTTAACCATCATTTCCTTGTCTGTACTCTTTTCTTCTACAACCATCCCATCTGGCTGCTGTAAAGAATGAAATTTAGGGTTTCCACATAGTATAACCACTTATAATCATAAGGTGGCTATAATTTGTTTTGTTATTCTCGGGGAAGGAAAATGACAGCCCAATTAAAAATTTAAAAATCAAGATCTACTGTTTAGAACTCTTGCCTTTTTGAATATACCAAATTTAGAACAGAACCAGTCCAAGATGGGTTCTTTTCTGCTGGAAGCCAACTGAGCTATCCTCCTACAGTCAAGAAGCACATTACACTAAACTATCTTGACCCTCCAAAAGTAGTTTAGTGTTAACTAGTATTGCATCTTTATCCCAACAGTTTTTCACAAGACTATTTCACTTAAAAATAGACCATATACAATCAGGGTTATTTTAGAAGCTCAAACCATAAAGCAGGAATAAGCAAATGAAGCAGTACCCTGAAAGAAGTGGGGCCTAATTCTTAGTTTACAGCTCCAAAAGACTTAATTTAGTTGAGTTCTAAACATGGCAATAAGACTCACAAAAGTTATCGAAAGCTAGAAAACAATTTAAAATGTGAACAGGATGCAACCAAAATATCACTTATTTGGTACCATAATTCCTCCAAAATCTATAGATATCAAAGGAAAAATGGCAAAGAACATTTAATTCTTACTTCTCTAGCATCCATCACTGTCCCCACACCAACTGTTAGAGCCATAGTTGGCACCTTCGATAAATCTCCATCGAAATATTTAGCATTTGCCAAAATAGTGTCCATTGCTAGAGTCTTTAATCTTGTCCGTGATACTAAACTGGATCCTGGCTCATTGAAAGCGATATGACCATCCGGACCAATTCCTTTCAAAAGAAACACACACACAAATATACATAAGGTAAATAAGATTTCTCAAAGTTCAACATGTTTTTAAGAACAAAGAGTCATAATCACACTTGTTTTATTTGATAGCTGAATTTCTAATGCTGCATTAAAATCTTTGTTCCTGTACTTGATTCAACATGTATTTCAGTATTTTTAATATGCTTGACATTGAGCTATCATGATTCTAATAGCAATAATATCAATTCAATATTTTTAATATGCTTGACATTGAGCTATCATAATTCTAATAGCAGTAATAACACCTTACAGTTTATTAAGCATTTTCACACATGCATCATCTCAACAACAGATATATTTAACAATGTAGTGCGATACTCATATTAGGCATATGTATTTCCATCATTTCTTACCTCTTCCTAAGCTCAAGGATAGTATATGACTATTCAAGGTAACAATTTAGTAAGTACTGAGATAACTCACATCTAAATTTTCTGATTCCTAACCGGTGATCTTTATACTCACACTTTAACTTGCTTGGTTCTAGTCAATATGGGGTAATTTACTATTGCACTTCCCAGGAGTACAGTTTCCTTACTTACAAAAATCTCTAGGCTGTATGAAATATCTAGAACAGTAATTTTCTTCAAACTTGTTTTACTTCAGCCTCTTGTAAGAAATATACTTGACAATGCAATCGTGTACATTCACACCCCTCACACACATACAAATATAATTAAAACAAGAATTTCATGAAACAATACCTATCCTTACTAGGAGCCATACAAGCTACTTTGGATTACATTCCATTTCATTAACAAAACATACAAAAAGAAATACTAGATGTGACCAACTATAATGATTTCATGGTCTAATGTTGAGTTGACAACCACAATCTGAAAACACTGCTTTAAGGAGATCTACTTCCAGCTCTACTATTCTAGGACTGCCTCTAAAATTTAGATAAAAATATGACATCCCTTATTTGAAAGGAACTGGAGATAAATCTTTTTATAAAATCAAGAATCTTTCTATGGCATAAATAAATCAAGTTCGTACATTTACTCTACTAGCTAGTCAGATTTCTGGCAATCTCAATCAAAAACTAAACCCACAAGTTCTCTGAGTCAAAATATGTTACATTTATAATCTGTGTATTTACTTTAATGAATGATATTTTACTGACTCTTAACATACAATTTTAACAGTTTTTCCCAGACTACAACAAGGTACAATATGACAAAGAGTAACCTGGTTTTGAAGAAGAAAGAAGAAGTTAAAACCTTAGGAAGCATATACAATTACTAAAGCACAACAGTCTAGGGATTCTTAATATGGGGACATAAAGCCAGACTTACATGTGATTAACATGTATGGAATGTTTCCACTATTAAGCTTGTATCTGCTTATAAATATAAGATTTGAGTTACAGAATGCTTTTTAGATGTGTAAAACTGTTCTGTTTCCCCTCTTATTAAGAGTAGTCCTGCCCAAATATTTATGTCTCTATGTATGTATAAAGAAGAAAGTATAGAACCAGGAAAATAAAAGTTCTGGGAAAAATAGGAAGTCCTTTAAGATTAACACTAAGATCTTACTGGTGATGTGGGTCATACAAAAGTAGACAGCAAAACTGAATTTATCAGCACTGATCTGTGATGGAGAAGGGTCAATTTACTGACCATAAGTAACTATCAAAATTTGAGCTTTCTGATATAAAATTATATTTTTAAAATGTTCAGAGTGTTTTATCAAACTTTATAAAACTTTCTTAAAAATAAACATGGAATCTAAAAACAATGGCTAATTCTTAATCAGTTTTTAAGTCAATACAAAGATATCAGCATCTTTATGAAACATCTGTAAAAACCTCAGTCTGGATTATATGTCTTTCCTATAGTTAGTTCTGTGGGATAGAATGTAAACTGCTAAGAGTCAGGACTTTATCTTCTTCATTACTATATCCTTACCATTTAGAAAAACACCTGCCACATTACAGGCCTTCACTTAGTAATGGCTGGATAAATGAATGGATGGTTGGTAGTCATTGATATGCTCTTAGTTTCTCCCTGCTGCCTTCTACACTGCTCTGCTCCCTTCACAATAGGGTCTAGAGCAGTCATAATACCCTATATCTCTCTTAGGCAGAAGATTGTGGTCTAGGGATAAGTACTTGTTCCAAGCTGAAACAATTAAAATTTCTCTCTGGAAATTCTGAAATTTGAAATTTGACCAGGGATACAGAAAGGAAAAAGGCATCTAGAGCTGAGGCATTTGATGACAGCAATATAGGAAAGTGTGGATGAGTTCCTGCTTGGGAGATCTGAGGCTCCCCAGTTCCTGTTTTTCCAAAGACTTGGTTTTTTTTCAACTCTTCTGTCAATTCTATGAGTTACCCCAGAATCATTCCAATTATCTCACTTTTGGTCCCATCAGATTGTTGTTACTTGTAAACCAAAGCATCTAATCACATGACCAAAGAAGAGGGTTACAGTTTTCCCCATTGTCTTCTTTTATTAATATTTAAAAACAAATTACCTTAAGATAATTTTAGAGTTAATAATGCCTTTAGGGTCTATTTATAAATTCCATGTTTGTGTACTTTATTGTTGGAGTGGGTCAGGGATTGCATGATACATCTTACTCTTTTTCTCAACACTTCTGTTCTCAGAGGAAGAATGAGAACTTCTGGGAGTATACACAAGAGCTGTCCAGAAACTATCCAGCCATGTAATATGAAAAATAGTGGCATTTATGGCTGGATTTTTCCAGATAGTCCTCATATTTCCTCCTTTCTCTTCTATGAATGAAGGGAACTCCTGTTCCATTTGCCATGAGTGAGCAATGGTGGATTAATATTCTTAAAATGTTCTCATCCAACTATTGTCAATTCAGAAAGGAGAGTAAGAAAACCTTATTTTGGCTTCAAGTTCAATCTGCAATCACTGATCCAACTTTACCTTTAATAAAGCTGCTAGTTTGATCCCATTTGGTTCAGTTCTTAAGTGTTTTTATTATCCAAACCCTGGAATAAAATAAGGGTAAGTGGTAAGACCCAGATACCAAGCCTCATCTTGGAAATCCAGTAACTGAAATCAACGAAGGCAAAGAATCAAATGAGATTCTTTCATGAGTACACATCCAAGAATAGGGTATACCCAACAAGTTCAAAGAAAATGCAAAAAGCTAACCCTTCAGTCCTATTTGCAGAGTAATTATATCCTTTGGATTGTCATGTCACATGACTACAGTGAAGATGTTAACTAAAGAGGCAAAAAAATCCTTTTTTTTTTTTTTTTTTTTGGCATGAGGAGAACTACAGGAAGCTTAAGACAAAAAATGGTTAGAAAACAAAGTACAGTTCTTTTTATTAGGAAGAATCAGTGATGAATAATTATAATTTATGCTCCATCTGTTTCAAAAGGAATAAGTAAGGTGGCTTATAGTGAGGAATGTACCAAAAAAACTTTAGTTAAAAAGAAATGAGAAGTGAATTAAAGCTATGTGGAAAAGAAGAAAATTCTACTAGAAATCTTTGATAAGGCACATTCAGCCTTAAATATTATGTTAAGGTATAGATACTTTCTGGGAAACAGGCAAAAGGACAAACTGGAATTAAAAAGTTCTTGGCACTCTCAACTCCATGGCCTGGGTTCGATTCCCAGCCAGGGAAGCAAACCCCCCCACCCCGGAAAACAAACAAACAAACAAACAAAAAGTTCTTTTACTTCACATTAAGTCCCCAAGGAGAATTAATTATCCTTCTGTAAACTCAATAAATTAAGAAGGAAATAAGTTTTCAAATGAAAAAGTATAAAAGCCATTGTTCATTTTTAATAAGGAATCTAATAACCACACACTTTTTGTATAATAGTAAATAAGTGTAAATATTTCTTGATATAACTAAGATAAACAATTTAGGTACACTACAGTAATTTTACTTGATTATTGCATAGAGTTTAGAAAATCTTAAGAATGCATGGTTAGTAAGTATAGCACTTAAAATGTTCTCAAATATCTATTGCCTTAGCCTTGATACTGGCAGGTACAAATGGTAATTATCTCAGAATGGACAAAAGTAGAATGTAAATGTCTTCCAGGAATATTGAGGTAATATTAGTAAATTTTATTTAAAATGTAAGTAACTTTCTGTTTTGAAAAGCAAAATAGTCTAACTTGGATTCTTGCTCAGATAAAAACAATCTTCCCTATACAATAAACTGATACTGATTCTACTAAGAAGAGATAAAAATTTCCTTAGAGAGAAAACTTCAGTCTTGCCAGATACCCTTAGAGGTGTAATTCAGTAAAAAGGCAGGAATTTCAATGAATTAAGTAACAATTATTTCAGCACCTAAAGTTCAGAGAAAAAGAGAAGACTGAAGTAACAATGGAGTATCAACTGTGTAAGGTATTTTATAGATCTTTAACATGGTTAATTCTCACAAATTTTGAAATGGTCAACATTAATCCTGATTTACAAATGACTTAATTATTCTGAACCTCAATAAACTTTGCAAGTTCAAACAGATAATAAGTGACCAAAACAAGATGCAAATTTATGTTTGATTATAAAATTCAATTTTCCCCAAAGGCAACCAACAGCCTCAAGCATACATGATCACCTTAACCACAAATTAACTTCACACAGCTCTACTGAAGATCTAATTCATGTAATTTTCAGCAATCTTCAAATAAATTTTAAGGTATATCGAGAGAACTTAATTTAGAGCTTTAGTACTTTTAGTTGAATACCAGAGAATCTGCCAAAAACCAATTTTGGTTTCAGTTTAGGTGATGTTATTCGGATGTTACCATACTATTCATGGTGATGAATTAGCTGTCTCATATACTTCACAAGGATGGCAGAAAACTTATGTTGTCATTAGAAAGGAAGAAACTCTTCCACCTATTTTCAATAATTACACGCACATACACACACATGCAAACACATCAACATACATAAATTTTAAGTAGAATTGTCATTTCCACATTTAATCACTTTGGAATTTATTAAAATGATTATACTGCTTCCTTCATATTAACTAAGGGCTTCTGATAAATAAAACTTTACATCATTCTTAACTGATTTTTTAGATACAGCCATTTAAGTGACCAGTAAAGAAATGCTAAAATCCACCTGTTCCACATGAACACTCTTAGAGATCTGACCCTGTAATTTGATAAGAAAGCTGGGTTAGAGTTTTAAACAAATAGTGCAAGGATAAAAATATTTAGGAAAAGAAACACATCACTTGTTTTGTAAGATACAGTAAACTGTCAATTCTAAAGAGATAATTAGAAGAATTTGGCATGGATTCAGACCTATATTTCAGGTCTGAATTTAAACAACGCCAACTTGCAAATTTAAGATTTTTTGATGAAAATAAAAAGATCAGTAGCTGAATAAATGGGCATTACAGGCAGTCACAGGTGTTCTTCACATTACACAATGGTAAGTTTTTCCTTTTTAATATAACACCTATTCCAAATATTAACAAATGATTAATGACAAAAATGTTTTACATACCTCCAACAAAAAGATCAATTCCTCCGGCTTCTTTTATTTTCTTTTCAAATGCATCACATTCTGCTTGTAAATCTGCAGCATTCCCATCAAGGATATGAGCATTATTTGGATCTATGTCAATATGCTTAAAAAAGTTATTCCACATATAAGAATGGTAACTTTCAGGATGATTTCTGGGAAGTCCTAAATATAAAGTTAATAAGAAAGTAATAATTTCCAGAAATAAAACTAAAATGTACTTTTCCTTTCTATACCATATTTTATTCAAAAGCATTTTTATGTGGGATATATGTTTATTATATGCCAGGAATTATTTTAAGCACTATATGTATTAACTCAATGAATTTGTACAACATCTATGGAAATACCATTATCATTCCCATTTTATAGATGAACAACAGAAGCATGCAAAGGTTAAGTAACCTTCCTAAAGTCATGTAGCACAGAGGAGCTGGAATTCAAACACGGAAGTCTAGTTCATGTGCATTTAGTCAGTATCCTCCACTTCTCGAACAAACAAAATTTTATTCAATGAACTGATTTATGTATTAAGCTCAACATAAATTAATAAACCATACAAGTGAAATAATGTTGGTCCATGTTCCTCCATTCTTCCTATATGCTGAAAAGTATATTAAATCACAACAGGTCTTTGGCTTCTACTTAGGCTACCACTTAGGCTGCCATTAAAAATGTATTATTATATTTAAGTTAAAACAGTTTACATGTATCACCAACCTTTCTAGTTAACAATCAATGAATTACAAAAACTTCACAACAACAAATATAAATAGACTTATACTTTAAAAATCTTTATTTTACTAATTACTTTTACATACAAAGCCTGTCCAAAAAGTATCCAGCCAGCTAATATGCAAAATAGAGACAAACATGGCTGGATTTTTTCTGGACTGCTCTTGTACATATTTATTTCCCACAAGACTGGTTTTAACTTTGCCTTAAAGAAAACATTTTAAAAAAAGAATGAGAAATGTAAACAGATTATATCAAAAAGTTACAAGATTGTTAAGTTGCAGAGCCCAAGACAAATACAGATCTTCTGATTTCTAGTACCATACTCCTTCCACTATATTGTGCTGTCATCACAAAAATATCATTTTTATATAAACTCAGAACCTCATTATAAGGCTGAATATGAATATATTCATATTATATTCAAAACCATTTGAAATAATACACTAAATATTTTCATAATATATTCATTTTATTTTAAATATAATATGTGACAACCCAAATAATATATTGAAATAATATAGCTTACCTACATATTCATCCATATTAAAGGTCTTCACATATTTAAAAGAAATGTCTCCATTCTTGTGATAGTCTATTAGTTTCTTATAACATCCTAAAGGTGTACTTCCTAAAATAGATTAAGAATTAAATTTTCTACCATAATTTAAGAATCTAATTTTTAAAAGTTTATATTAACTTTATTCTGTTCTTAAAGATATTCTATATTTCTAATTAGGCAATTATTAATTTAAATATGTATTCAATTAACAAATATATGCAAATCTCCTTTCAGGGTACTTTGAAATTTTAGTAAAGTAGAATTTGCTGATAAAATTGGAAATTGTCAATAAAAATTACCATTCAGAAAATTTTTCTTAAGTTCTTGGTTATTTAGAATTGATGTTGTATACAAGGTCTGACAATTAAGTTCATGAACTTATCCTAGAAGTGCTACATACCTCATTACTGAGTATCACTATGGTCACCTTTGAAGTACTCCTGGGAAGCTATGTACTGACACCAGTGCCTATCCACCCTTCAAAGCAATTTTGAAACTTTTTCTGGAATGGCCATTAGAGCTGTCATTGTATTACCCTGATATCCTGCATGTCATCAAAATGTCATCTTTTCAATATTTCCTTTATCTTTGGGTAAAGAAAAAGTCATTGGGAGCCAGATCAGGTGAGTAGGGAGGGTGTTCCAATGCAGTTATTTGTGTACTGGCTAAAATATCCCTCACAGACAGTGCCATGTGAGCTCGTACATTGTTGTGATGCAAGAACCATGAGTTGTTAGCGAAACGTTCAGGTCGTTTTTGTCTCTCTCACGCAGCCTTTTCAAGCACTTCCAAACAGTCAACTTGGTTGAATGTTTGTCCAGTTGGTACAAATTCATAATGAACAACCCCTCTGATATCAAAAAAGGTTAGCAACATCGTTTGGACTCTTGATTTGTACCGATGGAACATTTTTGATCATGAAGAAATGGCTGATTTCCATTGTGCACTTACACACTTTGTTTCAGGTTTGTATTGGTACATCCAATGTTTAATCACCAGTGATAACATGGTCCAAAACATCATCTTGACTCTCCAAAAGGTCTTAGCAAACTTGACTTTCCTTTGCTTTTGTTCATCAATGAGCTCCTTCGGGACCATTTTTGCACATACCTTTCTCATGACAAAATTTTCAGTTAAGATTCTCCTGTTTCTGTATCGATGTTCACTTGGTCTGCTATGCTTCTCACAGTTAGCTGACCATTTGGACACACAACTCGATGAATTTTTGCAATGTTTTCATCAGTTCTTCTTACTGGCTGCCCTGACCTCTCTTCATCAGTGACACTCTCTCTCCCCTCAGAAAAACATTTAATCCATTTGTACACCACTGTTTTCTTCATGGCATTATCCCAATAAAATTGGACTAACATGTCCCTGATTTCACTTCCACTCTTGCCAAGTTTAACAACAAATTTAATGTGTGTTCATTGCTCTAATTCAAGTTCCAACATTCTCGCAACAGCACACAAAAACATGCAACAATAATGAACACCACTTAGCAAGACACCACCACATATCCATACAAACACAGCTGTGAGGCACAGACTTGTCAAAATTTATGAAACCTTACCAAGTTGTTTATACAATGCTGCCAAAATAAGAGCATGATGGCAAGATTGTGGACTTAATTGTTAGTCCTTGTATTCTAACATTAGAAACTTTTAGGGAGTACATATGAATGAAAAGGAAACATCCACCTTTTGAGAAAAAAATTTAGATGACTTGTAGCATAAATGATACATAAATGGGTCAAGTTTTCACCATGTATTAAAATCAAAAGGGAAACCAAAGCTACATTTTAATTGTCCCTACTTTCAAAACAGATTCTGAAACTGGCAAGGATTAAGTGAAGAACCTAATTTTTAACTGAAGCTCATTTCCCATTTTTTGTTATCTTTAGCATGTGTCAGCTAAAACGTATAATGTAAAATGCATTCTAGGAAATGGGACCTTGGCTTTGGCTACTTCATCCTTGTTCCTGACTTTATTGTTTCATAAATATAATTCTTTTACATGTTTTATAAAATTTAGAGGTATCTGATAGTGCTTCATGATATGGCACAATAGAGAGAAATGAATTAAACACTTGAGGATGGCTTCCCTTTGTTTCCTGAATCTGTCTTTTTTTCATTTACAACTGGAAGCCAAGATAGCCTGTATTCTTTCAGCAAGTAGCCTGGACCTCCCTAACCTGGTTGGAGTGTTGATTGCTATTCCACTCACCATCACAAAATAAAACCAAACAAAATACCTGCAAACTTCTATTCAAGTGGCAGGCAGAAATATGATAGAACTAAACAGTCTCTAGTGCAAACACACACACACACACACACACACACACACAAATTCTAGAGTAGTAAAATGACTGTCTCTCATTTGAGATGACAGAAAAACAGAAGTGGCTATAAATAATAAATACCATAGACGGGTTCAGAGAACAGAAGACTAATAGATTTTCTTAAGTACACATTGTTTTAAACTCCAATTAATACTTTAAAATGTATGTGGTCAAATTTTACATTTCCTTCTCGAAGAACTATAGGCAATTTACATGAAACCTGGCTAAAAGATGAGTAAATATGCTTTTCCTTCTTCCTTCTAGAAGAATATTCTGTCTTTCAGTGTCAAGGGCATAGTTATAGGGTTCCCTCCTTAAAGACACATAAATAAAAACGTGAGAAGGTGTTACAATGGTAATGACAAAAATCACTTTTATTATTCATTTTCTACTTTTTATCAAAGTAGAAAGAAAAAAATAATGAAATATATCATACAGGGTGTAATGATTAAAGAAACTTCATTTTAATATTTGCTGTGCAATACTCATTTATTAACATAACTAACATTTAGCAAGTGCTTACTATGATTCAGTTAAAACAAAGATTAAAATCGTTTCTATCCTATAAGAACTCACAAGATGGGGACAGACTAGTACAAAATAACCATAACATAAGAAAAACTATTATGAATAGTCTATTAAAAGTCTGGAGAACTGTAGTGAATCAAAGATAATTGTCTTGCTTGTTGGAAGAAGGGTCAAAGAAGGTGGCATATCAATTGAGTCTTGAAGAAGGAGTGGAATTTCAACAGTCAAGATGGAGTAAGTTACAGTTGAGAACAGAAAAAAAGATGGGGGAGGAGATTCAAAGATAACAATTGTATGCCTACAATGTGTTAGATACTCTACTAGTGTTTTCATACCTTAGCTCACGTAAATCTCACAACATGGGGAAACTGGCATTATCTTTTCTTTATGAAGATGGAAGAATTGGGTAAAAAAGACTAAGGAGTTTACAAATACCACATAGCAGTGAAGCCAGAGATTCAAGAGATGCTGTCTGGTTCCAGACCTCATATACTATTCATCATTTAACATGCTAGCAACATGAGTGAAAGTAAAGTCAACAAGTTCAAGCCTATTCTTGGAACTAAAAGCAGAATAATTTGCCTATCATGATTCAGTGTAGAGGAATGGTAGGAAGGAGCCAGGAAGATAGGTCAGGCCCAGAGCATGCAAGCCCTTAAATATAAAGCTCAAGATCACTTCAGTAAATATTTACTGAGCAGATATTCCTCAGAAATTGTGCTTGGTGGGTAGATAATTACAATACAGCATATTGCAGTTAACAGAAATGTATGCTCAAATTTCAAAAGCATGGAAGGGTGGGACATGATTAACACTGTCAATGGTCAATGGAGGAGAAAATATGAAAACAGCAACAAATGTTTTCCAGATACACCCTTGGCAGGTGTATTACTAGGCAGTTATACTAACCAGAATCAAGCAAATGTTGTATATCTAAGTACACAAAAACATGTTTAGCACTGCTGGCATTTATGACTCTGAAGCCTTTTCACCCCACACTCAAATTACTATTTCTACGTCATGATCAAGACAGAGCGATTAAGTCAGGTAGCCTGAATGTAGCCCAGGTTATCAGTATCCAAACTGACACAGAGGCCATGGCTCAACCACTAGGGCTCACATATCAGAATTGTGGTTGTGTAAAATTTTTAAAAATCCCTCTTTGCCATTCTCATCAAGATCTACTGCACTGGACCAAAAAATAAAAAGCAAAACAACAAAATCAACATGGTAAATAAGCTAAAGAATAGAAATTATGCAAGTGGAAAAAAAAACACAAGGTCTAGCAGAAGTAACACCCTTTTTTATGAGCTGACAAACTATACCAAATCTTTTATTACAAAATCATAAGCATGTAATTCTGTAACATAATATTTTTACTGTATTTTGCCATATATAACGTGCACTTTTTGCCCAAATTTGTGAGAAAAAAATAAGGATATGCATTATACATGGGTAGTACTAATTCCATATCTCTATGTTTTTAACTCTTTTATTTATGCTTAGGAATTAAAGTGTAACTCTAGAAATCAATAATGATATCTGTATGCAAAATAATACCCTGGAATATGACAACTGGGTTTTTTATATAAAAAAAATTTATACATAAAATTGCTTATACCTTGTATCCATCCCTGTTTTATAATTATTTGTTACATAAAATTTCTTGTACCATAATAGGTGAAAAAATAAATGCTAAAACTCCTTCATAATAAAAAACATACCTAAATATAAACTAATAAAAATTTGAATCAAAAAACAAAATATTTTTCCCTTGACAATGTGGGCCAAGAACATGGGTGCACATTATACATAAGAGTGCATTACACCTAGCAAAATAAAGTACTTTAAAAAGTACTTTAAAAATGGTGTTACTTCTGCCAGGCCCTGTATTTTGACTGTACCTTTTATGTAGTTGGCATGTTGGGGGCAGAAGGAGAAAAATGCTATTTAAATAAAATACACTTATAGGGACTTTAAATTTATATGGTATTTACAGCATACAAGGGACCTGCAAAAACATTCTTATTTGAGCCTCAAAACAAGAGTGTAAGCTAGTATTATCTTTATCTTCCTAAAACATAAGAAAAATCAAGGCTTAGGAATGTAGAACAAATGTCTTGCAGTAACCAAGAAACAGCAGCTCTGATTCCAGGTCCAATACTTTCCTGTGGAAGTCCTCTTTTTTGCCATATATAACGTGCAATGACACCACTTGGTTAATTTTTAAGAAAAACCTTAACAGCAAACTAAATCCAATAAAATATGTAATTTATGTTTATTCTGCCATAAACATAAAAATCTGCAATTTTTCATTTATAATGCTAATGGAAAGAAAATAAACTTCTAACAAGGGAAAGAAAATAGACAGAAAAAGCAAAGGACTATTATGATGTGAAGCAGCTAAGTTAAAATTAAGAGGCAATAACACATACTCTAGGTACCTCTTGATTAGTAAAGTTAAGAAATTATAGAAATAATGAAAGCAACATCCCCAAAAACAAACAAAACACTACTAGAAAAAGGTACAAAAAAATACTATGACCATCACTTAAGTTAGGATATTTCCTTTTGTATTTTGGAGTGGTGACATAAAATTTAAACAAAGAAAATAGCAACAAAATGCAGATACTAGATATATGAAGGCTATCCAGAAAGTATACAGCCATGTAATATGAAAAATAGAGGCATTTATGGCTGGATTTTTTCCAGTCATCCCTCATATATATGGATATGCATATCATTTATTTCTGGCTTTATATACTAATATGTTCAATCAGTGATGTGGCGAGAAATAAGGAAAACTCTTCAATCCCACAACCTTCAGTATCTAAAATGGGAAAAAAATGGTATATTACCTGTTGGTAAACCCAGTGTAAAATATCTGTCCTGTCCAGGTTTGAACTGAATGATGCGATTACAGATGTATTTGGCCGCCCATTCACTAGCCAAGTCATAGTTATCAAGAATTACAAGCCTCATAATGGTGATGAACAGCTTCCAGGACAAGAAGTTCAAACCTGAGAAAATTCCATTGTAGAACACTTTAAGTAATCTATAGACACTTAAGTAGAAGTGTAATACACTGATGACTTTAAAAAGGACATTACTTAAGAAAGACATGCATGTATACTAATACAATCTGCACTTTTAAAACAGTGATAGCTGACTGAACTGAACTTGGGTTCCAGGCTGTGTACTAGGTCATTTAAGTACATACAGTAATCATTACAACAATCTTCAGAAGTAAATATAATACCCAGTTTTAGATGAGGACAGGGACTCACAATTTGTGGTCATACAAGTTACTAAGTGACAAAGCCAGAATCCATATCAAGGCAAATTTACTATAAAGATGCCACACTGCACTGTCTCTACAAGGATACTATATAAAGAAACATGAAACAAACCTAAAGGCAAACAGACCAGTACTCATTTCTTCATTGCAAGTTAATGGTAGTAATGATTACTCACCAACTTTTTTTTTTTTTACTAAAATCCAGAATTCTCCCTACAAATAATATAATCACCAAACCTCCCTTTATTAAATAATGTTTTTATAAAAATGGTACCTGTAATTTTAGAAAATTTCAATCAATACAGAAAGGTACAAAGAAGTAAAACATGGTGGCTATGGCTACGGGGGCCTGTGGTGCAAAATGCTGCTGCTGCTGCTGCTGCTGCTGCTGTTGGGAGCTCCACTTGGGAGCTCGGGCGCTCGGGTCCCGCTATCATGTAGTTAAGGCAGTGCCTGACCCATCTGGTTGGCCATCTGCAGGAGTCATAGAAAGTGGTCTGTTTCCAGCAGCTGTGCATGGTGGAAGTACAGCTCAGCTGCTCTACCTCAGCCTCCTCTGACCTAAGGGAGGAGGAGGAGGAAGTGCTCCTCTCCAGAGTAGAGAGTAGCAGCCAGGGGCTTCTGGAGGCTCAAAACCCGTGAGAGCGACTGCAATCAATATCCCAACAAGCCTTGGGGTAGCAGCACCCACAAAGGTGTGCAGGCTAGCAATTAAGCTGGGCCCTGCCTTAGCTGCCACTGCAACTTGCTGACAGACGAGGAGGGCAAGCTGGCCCACTTCAGCAACTGGAAGTTCCACTACCTTTTTGGCTTTGCTATGAAGCTGGACAACAAACTCTTTTACATCCTGCTCTTCCCATTCTGGATCTGGAATCTGGATGCCCTGGTGGGCCAGAGGGTCATGGTTATCTGGGTGCTGGTCATGTACCTGGGTCAGTGCACCAAGGTCATCATCCGCTGGTTGCGGCCGCCTCACAGCCCATGGTCAATTTGAAAGTATTCTACAACTCCGAGTATAGCATGCCCTCTACCCATGCCATGTCCAATATTGTCATCCCCATTTCCATGGTTCTCCTCAACTAAGGTGGCTAGCAGGTAAGGTTTCCTCTCCTTGCCTTGAGGGATTAAAGAACTAGATCTCTTTGCTCTCCAAGGTTATTTTAACTTGGCCATTCTCCTCCCAAACTTATCTTTCTGCAGTTTTTCACAGTGCCCATAAACAGGCCCTTTCCTTTCTAGGTTTCAAAAAATTCAATGATGGGGGAAAACTAGAGGCTTAGCCATCAAACTACTCAATTTAAAATAGTAATGTCTTTCTTAGAACCCAAAGGAAAAACTGTTCATGAAGTAATATATTATCATTGGACTTTGCCGAGTTTTTAAACTTATTTTAATTCTTGTGAAGCACTGAATAATATAATTGTGATTAATTATAATGTCCTTATAATGAATTGTTGGGTAACTAAGACTCATTTTCACCACAGTATATGGTGCCTTCCCCCAAACTGATTATTTCAAGCATAGGTAAAGTCATTAGCTGTACTCTGAGACAATGTTTATAAAACAGTATAATTCCAAAACAAACACTGTTTGTTATCCAGGCAATGAAGTAATGAATTTTAAACGAGAGCCACTTTTACTCTTTATAGAAGTTAGTAGAAAACAGGAGTTCTCTTTTTAAGGGCTGTGGTTGCTAATTTGCTGAGAGATGCAAAGTTTATCTTCTGGATCACTGACCTATAGTATTAGCTGTTGACCTGATACTATATTGTTGCCTTAGTTTTAAAAATGGTTGGTTTTATTCTTCAATATGAAGAATTCTTGATCAGATTAGTACGTTTGTAAAAATGGCAAGTATAACATCAGGGTAAGCCTGACAATTTGGGATGAATTTTTAATAACAAACATTTTTAAATTTGCCTACTTCTTTTGGGCTCCCATTTTTCAGTTTTTCATGGTCCATAAAGTAGGCTTAAAAACAAATTCTCTTTTTACATAAGCAAAATTTATCCTTAGATTGCTGTCTTCTTTTATCTGTCTTTTAAATTATAAGATTTGTTCATCTTGCAGGCCAGTCTTTTAATTTAAGAATAAAGATAATAATTATTGAGGAAAAAAAGACTCAAATCCTACCACTCATAAATCTCATTATTATACCAGATCTCCATTAACTGGAAGTCAAGCAACCGGCAAAAAAATTTTTGAGTTCCAGTTAACACAGAGTTTACTTACATATATCTGTCATCTATTAATCCCCATGGGTGCCGGTTAACTGAGAATCTACTTTTAGATATACATCATTCCATATATCTAATGCACAAATATAAACAGACTGCATGGAAATTATTTTTAATAATGGGATCATACTAAACATGCTCTTTTTAATAAAAAGCATAACATTTAATTATTCCTGCATTCAACAAAAGAAAAACAAAGAAACTGCTGATCTCTGGGGAAGAAAATTTCTTCACCAAAAGCAATTTCAGTTCCTAAAAAAGTACTATACAGTTAAGGAAAAATATACAAATATTATGAGATCAGAGTCATTTAAAAACTGTATGATTCCATTTTAGACAATATGGACTGACCTACTATCTATCATGATAAGAGAAAACTGCATTCTTACACTTCCTGACATCCCATGACTTCTGTTAAGATGTATTATTTTTATACTGTCAAGATTTATAACATTCACAGTACAACCATAAATTCCAGATTTTAATTTAGTTTTCTATTTCCCCAATTCCCAGATTTTAATTTGGTTTTATATTTAAATAGATTTTTCACCTAAACCAATTGCAAATGGCTTCATTCATTACTGTATGTAAAGTCTGTACCCACACACTTCACATACAGTAATGAGTCTAGTAGTTTAACAGGAGTAGGTCTTATTACAATGAATATATGGAATCTAAATTATGTCCTTAGGAACATAATAATTAAAAATTCTAGCATAAAAACAAAAAATTATGATCATCATGATCTAGAATTCTGGCAATGATATAAATAGCATTTGTGTGTTAAAAATATAGACTGCCAAGTCCCTCTCACTAGACAGTATTTCTGAAATGGGGTCCAGGAAATCTGTACTTTTACAAATATCACAAGTGATTCTTACTATCAGCTTAAATTTGGAAAAGAACACTATATAAGGTGACTTCATCGGAAAGAGGTTTAAGTAAGTCTCTCAGAACAGATACAGGCAAGTTTTGTTTGTTTAACTCGCTGCATTGCTCAGAATTCACTTCCAAAAGTCTGAAGTGAATCACCTCACCTAGAGTGAAATAGAATGATTTTCCACATTTATTTAGATTAAAAAATGTGTTTTTGTCAATCCTCAGAGATCCAAACTCCTGTGGTCCTGGGCAATTCTCTAGTATCACAACCAGATAGCACTCAAAAAATAACAGCACCACCTCTTCCCTCATCTTCCTCAGGTGCTGATTCATTTTGAATGTGCATCACTTGGAGAAAGGGCTGCCGAACACAAATCTCAGAACTTTAGAGCTGAAGGGGAACTTCCACATGACTTAGGTTAAATAGCTAGTTCAGAACCTATACTAGATCTAGGTTCCCGGAATCTTTGCTCGGGGTTATTTCTCCTCTACAAAACACTACGCCCGACCAGAACTCCCCGACCAGGAAAGAGGTGTGCGGGGCAGGTGTGCTGGATCCCTAAGAAGCTGCAGAGAAGCTGTGGTCACTGCCCAGAAGGCGGGGGCTGCAAAACCCCCTCCGCTGAGTGAATGCTAGGCCCAGTCACTCCGCAAGCTATAACAAAAGCAAACGAGAATGACTTACGAATTTTTAACAAGTGTCAGGAGAAAGCCAATAGAGAGGGGCTAGGGTAGCGCCCTTCAGGAGACCCAATTCCGAAGAGGGAGACCAGCCAAGTTTGATGCCCCCTCCTCGAAGCTTCCGGGACTCCAGTTCGCCTCGGGCTTCGCGTCCCCGTCTCGTGACAAAGCCCATCCGAGGGGCCCAATGACCAGCCGGCATCCCCACCTGAACTCCCCTTCTTTGCCACATTCCTGGACTCACCCGCTGACCCGGCCGCTCTTCCGAAGTGAAACACGGCGAATAACCAACACCCAGCAAACCCGGAACGACCCTGGCCGGCGCGCGGAGCGTTAAACTCAAGAACCCGGATGCAAAACCGAGGCGCAGAAAGGACGGCGGCGCGGCCTGTGGATGATGCGCATGCGCATACCTTTGGCTCCCTAGGGGTAGCTGCTTCGGGGTCTGTCAAAGTTCGCTGAGGCAGGAAGCCTTCCTGTCAAGGGAGTTTCCAGTTCCTGGACCATCACCTTGCCGCTACTCTGTTTTTCATCTCTCAGAGGTTAAATTGAGGAACAATCTTTGGATTTATGAAATTAAGCATGCAGTAGGGCTACAATGCTCATACATAAACACACTTTCTTTTGTTGTTCCACGTAATGACAGTAGTTCTTATCTCACTCTACCCCAAGCAATTGAATTTCTACTTTGCAAGCACAATAACAGCTAAATACTTTTTAACAATAAGCTCATCAAACAAGGTTCAGTTTGTTACATGCTACAGAAAGGCAAAATGTGTACCACGGGATAACTTGGAGCGCCTCAATAAGAGTAAACCTAGGAGATTTTAATGGGACAAGGACTTGTGCTGAATGTTTCTGAAAAAGGGCTAGAGGGATGGGGAAGTGAAAACAGCAATCACTAAAAAAAAAAAAAAAAAAAAGGATTGTGTGGCCTCATTATGTCTGATTAGGAACACTATTTAGAGTTCTGTTAGGAACCATGCAGTCCACCACTAGCATGGAGTGACAGGCAATCTCCAGGTCCTGTTTCCTTGGACACTACAAACTTAAGTGTTCAATGTAGTGTACTCAAACTCCTTATCTATAGTTCAGCACTTAGGTTGTGAATCCAGCCTGCTTTTTTGGGTCAAATCCTTACATTCTTTAGCCAAGAGTAGGATGTTCCATTAGCAATGATATGACTTAAAACAGCAAAGTTTCTCATAAACTGACATTAGAGGACAAGGTTTTTAGCACTATAGCCTTGAGTTAGTTCACAAAAGCAGTTTTTAACACCTTCCCAGTACTGTAATGTATCATCTAACAAAAATCTATTGTGCATCTACTGTGGTCAAAAAGACCTTAAAGTAATAAAAAGAGCTTTGCAGGGAATATTATCGAAGCATAGTGGAATATTTATGAAGTGTATTCTTTCTCAGTGGATTTACTTCTTTTTTATGACTTGCTGACACTAGAAAAATAAATTCTGCTCTTGTTGTAAACACTGACAATTGCTAATTCTACTTTGATTACACTATATTACGTCCTGTCTGCCTTTTCTCTAAGTTGGTATTTCTCTTGTAACCCATATGCCATGATCTTTGTATCAAGATTAATGCAAGTAGTTGAGAGCAAAATAGTTAATACTAAATAGAAAAATTGTTTTTGAGAAGGGCAGGGACATGTAAGCTGAGTCATTCATTTGTCTATTCAATAAATATTTACTGAGACCCTATTATGTACCAGACACCAACATGAGTAAAACAGACACACAATCCTTACTCTTAATAAGCTCAAAGATTTTTGGAGATACAGATATCACCCAGTAAATCCTACTAAGGCAAAGTAGTCTCAGTCATGAGACTCTAATGGAGATATTCCTTTATTGTTTGGGGATGACCTGAGCATAGGCAGGACCTATGTTATCTTCTCCAAATAAATCCCCAAGGAATGGCAAGACTAATAGGTCCATGAACAGAGGTTTTGGATGAAGAGTTTTGTAGAAAATATTTAAGTGGCTGTCACTTAAGGAAGGTGACCGACTTACAGTGGCATAGGAGTACTAGAGCAAAGGTGGCTGTGTAGGTGACATGAAAATAAGCCAGAGGACAGCCCTAGTCTTCTACAGGTCATATAGAGAAGCATCATACCTGGTGACCAGAGTAGCTGACACAGAGCTACAGTTAGTTCACCCAGAACCTGAAATAGTGTTTCAGTTAACATGTATCATACAAATGGAGGCCAATGGACAACAAATGTTGCAGCAGATACCAAAGGGGATGTATGCTTAAGACCAAAAACTACAGGAACAGATACCTATCCAATGCAGTGGATGTCAGAGAAAAGAAAATGACCCCCAGATAGATGCTTTTACTGATGTTGACACCAATAGCCTCTCCAACTGAGATGCCATTCTGAGTTGAAGATTGAGAAGAGGGATAATTAGAAATGACAGAATTTACACTTGAAATGACTTAAAAAACAGTAAACAATTAAATGAAACAAAACAACTGATTTAAGTTTCCTGCTCTCATGAGAATGGGGCTTGAAGAAAATATTTAAGCATAAGTTATATTAAAGATGTATATTATATAGATATATTACAGGAAACTTAGAAATAGTGCATTGGAATTCATGGCCTATGAAGTTTCTATATACCACAGAAAGTTTTAGCAGGGTATACCAAGATCAGATTTGTATGTAAAACAAAAATCACCCTCATGCCTATAAAGAACGGGTCAAAGAGATCAGGAGTAGATCAAGGTAAGCTGGATTTTACCAAAAAGGGAATACAAAGGAGACTCCTTTAAGTCCAGGAAAAAGCTTGCACAAAGGTATGCAGGCAAGAAAGTAAAAGGCATACACATGAAATTCTGAATTACTCCCATGTGACTAAGAGTAGGATGTATAGCAATAACTAGCAGAAATTAAATCTGAAAGGAAAGATCAAAATGAAATGAAGTACTTTGCCAAACTGTATGAATGCAATAAGAGACTAGCAGATTGTGTTTTAGAAAGGAGGAAGTAGAATGCGTGGGAATTGTATTAAAGCAGCAAAAATCCAGACAGGCTAGTCTCATTTTGTATTTTGTATTTGTATTTTTCCTGCCCCAGCCCAAGTATAAGGCATTTCACTAATGTAATGGCTGATTGCATGTTTGTTTTTTAAATCAATACTGGATATAATTTATCAAACACTCCCTGAATCTACAGAAATGATGGTATGGTTTTCCATTTTAGTCTGTTGATGAACAATAGTGATTGATTTTCAAATGTTAAATGCGTCTTGCATTGCTGAGATAAATCTGACTTGGGCATGCGTTTTCTTGGTCATGGTCATGATCTTTTAGCTTGAAGCAACTGAACATTTGCCTGCAAAGTTTTTGATAAATGTTTCTTTCCCCCTGGGTTTGGCTTTAACACTAGATGGGAGTTCTGAGGTGGACAAAATAAAACAAGCCTTTCAGTGGCTTCTTGGAAGGTTCTTCTATCTTAGATAGGTTAAGTAATGGCTGTTATTTGGGAAGGATGATTTGAAAGTGCTTCAACCCTGTTCTGCTCCCTATAGTACAAGGATTATCTACCACCACCACCCCCAAAACACACACATACACCACTACCACCACCACAAGGAACCATTGATCTGGGAGCAGACAATGAATGGAGGATAAGTTAAAACACACAAAACTGACTGTTCTTAATGATATTAAGCCAACTTTCATGAAAAAGTCCTCTCCAGGTTGCTGCAAGTCTTTAATCAATCTCCAGAATCCTCAAATGTTGATTTTGATAGTTTGCCAGTTTTCTCTTTGCTTTTATGAAGAGATAGACTTGGATATCCTTAACTTGTCATTTTTTGCTCATCTCAATTATTTTTGGGTGAGATTTGATAGTTTGTCCTTCAAATAATTTTAAATTTTCTGTTGTCAAAATTATGGGCATAATTTTATAAGATTCCCTTGTTATCTGTGCAACTCATAGTGATTTCACCTCTCTCATTTCTGATATTGGTAAGTTGTACTTTCATTTTTTTCTCCCTAATCACTGTGCTTAGATGCTTATTAATTTAATTGATCTTCTCAAAGAACTAAACTTTGTATTAATTGAGTTTTGCATATTTTTTTTTGTATTTTATTGATTTCTACAGCTCTAGTGACATCTCACAAATGTTTATATCTTGTCTTTTCATTTTCATTCAGCAGAATTCTTTTCTAATTTCTTCTTTGATTTCTTCTTTGATCTATAGGTGATTTAGAAAGATGTTTTGAGTTTTCAGATATTTAGGTATTTTCCAGATACATTTCTGATTTTCATTTCTATTTTATAATACTTCATTTGTGGTCATAATATATGGAAGGGACACGAAGACTATTTTTACAGAAGAAGGGACTAAGAGATTGGATTCCACACCTGCTACCTGGGTGCTCCAAGACAAAGAACTCAGGCGGACATTAATCATGACACAGAACAATCACTCCAGAAGACAGAGATTCTACTAGGACCATACCTGTACTTAAGCCCACAAAAAGAAAGCACGGGGTCTTTATAAGGGTTAAAAATAAACCTGCCCCTAATTATTGCATCTTACTGAAGTTAAAGATAAACTTACCATTGTTCTATCCTCCTTTACCCCCACACCAATGAATTTTCCACGGAAGCAGAAAATGCGAGCTCAGAGGGATGGAGGAGGTCTTCCACTAGAGATTAGAGACCATCACTCTGTCCATGGGGTGGCCTTTGTTTTCTTACTTACTCTCTGCTACATAACTTACTTTTACTTTAAATGCCATATCAGCTCACATTTGAATTCCTTCCTACGTGAAGCCAAAAACTCTCTCTCCCTGAGACAGTCAGGCAACATTCTTTATGTGACTTGATCCTTTTTAAATATATCAATACCGTTTGTGACCCAAAATATGGTATATTTTTTAAAAGTGAATTCTGCTTATTTGGAGTAGATTGTATTATAAATTTCAATTAGGTAAAGTTGTTTGATCATGTTCAATTCTGCTATATCCTTACTGATTTATATCTACTTATTCTATCAATTAATGAGAAAGTAGTGTTGAAATTACAGACAGGTATTGTGGATTTGCCTACTTTTTGTTGCCATTTTATCTGTGTTTGGTTCATGTCTTCTGATGCTTTGTTATTAGCTCCATAAACATTTAGGTTTGTTACATATACTTTGTTTGTTTGTAATGGAGAGCTTTACTTGAAAGTTTGACAAAATGAAGGCATCCAAAACCCATCAAACCACTTAGTTAAAATGTTGTTTGGGAAACAGAGTACAGATAATACCACAAAGTTTAAAAACTGCAAAAACAGTTTATATGAACTTGCTGACCATTGACATTGCCATTGTTAAGAATAGAACTAGTTTTGAGGTATTTTATAATTTGGGTTGTGCATTTTTAAAAAGTGAAAAAAACTACTTACATATGAATTCAGTAATGATTCAGTCTTCTCCATTCATAGTCTGATAAATTAATTGACATTCAAAATAGATACATTTTATTCACAAAATATCCTAGGTAAAAGTTATGCTGCAGAAAAATGTATTTAAAATACCTTTTTAAAATAAATATTTGAAATAATTATTTAACAACAACATGCTTACAATAGCTCAAAGCTGCATATGGTCTACGGCCATACCACCCTGAACACGCCCGATCTCGTCTGATCTCGGAAGCTGCATATGGTAAAGGTACTTGTGGAAAACATATTTAACATGGGCCTAGCTATATTGTTATAATTCTAAACTTCTACATGAAAATTAACCAATCTAGCATTAAGGTTTCAGTGAGTCCACTAATTCAATTTTAAGGATACTAACAAATTTTATAATAAAACACTTTCAATGTGATAGCATAAATAGAAAAGATATTTTAAAAGTATTCATTTAAACCCAAACCTGCTGTAATTAAACTTCTTCACTTAAAAATTAGTTGAAAAAATACATTTAGAGTATCGTTCTAAAGAAAAATACTTTTTATGACTTGAATGATATGTTATATATAAGCAGCAGAAGTATTAAAATCTTTATATGCTTCAAAATACTGTTGACAATTTTGTCTTTCAATATTGTATTAAATGCCATTGAAGAGATCCTTATTATTTGTATCAGTCTCTGTGGTATTGTGAGAAATACTGTAAGGCAGGAGCATTAGAATGGTGTTGGCAGATTACTGAAATACTGTTGGCATCTAGATCTTCTGACATGTGGGACTACGGTCATTCATCTGAAGAGTCACTCCAATTAGTCAATTAAGTTAATTCTTTAAACTCCTTCATAAACATTTCCTTGACTTTTAACATTTCATCAATTAGTTTCTTGGTTGTTTTTTTTTTTTTCTTTCTTCCATCTATCAACTAACTTCAGAAATTCTTCCTCTTTTGTTTTCTGCATTTCATATCCCTTAGAGAATCCGACTGCGTGGGCGTGCTGTAAAGCCCCTGAGAGTTGGTAAGCTGCAGCTACTCCTTCAACATGTAGATCTCACTGTGGAGTTTATCAGTTTGCATCTTTTTCTTATATTCAAGGTGAGAATCTTCAGGGTGGCAGCATTGAATATGACTCAAGAAAAGCTTAGTTCATAATGGTCTTGTTACAAAAATGGCACTGGTGATAGCTGGCTTTGGCGTCGATTATCATCTGCTGCGTGGAGAGCATCTTTTTCCTGGGATTACATTTTTCCCTGAGTAACTCAATCTCTCCAGCCTTCCTAGTGTGGATCTTCTTCTTCTGCTGTCAGTCCTCCAGGTTCAGGCACATCCACCCCTCCAGGCTGTACAGCTGCGAGGTGAGGATGTCCTGCGAGTGCCGCAGAGGCTCCATGGTGAGCTGCACCGCTCGGATGAACTACAGCAACATCGGTCTCCTCGGACTGGCAGTGCGGACACTTCTCCTCCAGCTTGCAGAAGGTGATGAGGTGAAGTTCATGATATTCTCCTGCAGCGTTAGCACACTCATGGCAACCACCACACATCCATGATTCTTAGCCTCCACCAGTCCACCTCTCTAGCTGCGGCCGGAATTGGAAAAAGGGCAGGTGGCCCAATGCCTTACTAGGGAGGGAACGCAGGCCATGGCGGCTGTCCCCGTCGCGGAGACTGTGGAGGCGTCAGGACCCTCGAGACTGCTGACCAGAGGGTAGTCGACTTACTTCTGGAAGGGCATACTTGGAAGCAAATCGCCCACCTTCTCCTGCATCATAGTAGGTGGTCTCTTCCACCCAGACTGCCGCCTCTCCATCTTTCCAGAGAGGGAGAAGGCCAGGTCCTTGGAGGAGGTAGAGGACAAGGCTTAACGTTTGTGCCTCCAGGCCACTGTTATGGCAGCATGTGGGTGAGGGTGTGGGAGCAGGGAAAAGTGAGTGAGGGCCCTACATGGTCAGCTAGTGCGCTTGGGAACCTTACAAACTTGTGTGGCAGCTGCATTCTTTTTTTATTTTGTTTTTGTTTTTGTTTTTAAGAGGCTAAAATATTTCCAGCAGCAACTTGTAGACCTCAGGTCTCTCATTCTTTGGGATAGTCTGGGGGCTGCCTGTGGCTATCACAGAGATCAATGAGCTAAGGAAAAGCCAGACATTCCTCAATTAACTGGGGAGTCCCAACTTGGATCAATCATCAAGAAAACTTTTCTTTCCTGCCAGGTGTGTGGACTGTAGACTCCAACCACTGGGCTGCAGGATCAGCAGCAACAGGGCTGTGGTCTATCTTGCTTACCTTTATATCCCCTCCATTCCAGCTGTGGCTCCAGGGCATGCTTTCTGTTGTATCCCCTATCCATTTCCTAGAATACTATTACAGATGTTGACCAAGCCCCGCTGCAGATTTTGTAAAGAGGGTTATTATTGTCTTCTTTCAGGTGCTGATAGGAGGCACCCCTTATCAGCTGCCCCCCAGCCTCAGGACTTTTTGGTTCCCTGAGTTTTTGTCAGACTACAGGTCCATTGGGTGCCTTTCCACCACTGCCTAAGATACCAAAGGGACCCAACCCTTACAGAAGCTCTTTTTCCTTTATTATTAAGACTATCCTGGTCAACTTCACTTGGATCTTGCTTTCCACAGATTTCATCTGCCCATTTGGGAACAGGATTTTTGGGACCAGGGATGATTCTATAACTTTTTTTAAGTCCTGAGAATAGGAAAATTCACCTGTCACTTGGTCCACTAATAATTAGACACCAATTCTATGTTTAGAAACTTGACAAAAGTAGAAGTCATATAAAGTTTTTCTAATTCTCAGTAATTTTCAAGTTCCTACAGATAACCAGAAATGTAAACACAAGAACTACTGTCTAATGGAAAGGTAACTGAAGGAAAAAAGGGCACTTTTAAAAACACAAGGGGCTAATCTCACAAGCCAGAGCCTCACTCTCTTATTCTAGTCTCCCTAAAAATGTCAAGGGCAAATGGAAAAGCTTAAATCCCCACTGCCATTTTTGGTAGTTCTGTTTATGTGTATGATCTCTGATATCTGTGTTTGTTTGTATTTTATATATGATATGGTGCCTCTGCCTCCAGATGGTATTGCTAATATTTATATAAACTGCTATAGTTCAGGATTGTGAGGGTTCATACACCCTTTGTAATGTCAAGTATCAGCCAATGTAAAGAACAATTTGATCAGTTTTACCAAAAGCCTGGTTTAGGATTAAATTTACTGAGCTTGGTCTGATGTTTTCCCTAACCTAACAGGGTGTTATTATAATTTTGACCCATTGTTGCATCCCTGATGAGAAGGCTCAGATCCCAAGGAGGGCCAGGGAATTTGTTTCAAGGTCTTTAACAATGGAGAGATAGAAAATGAGGAAAGAAAGGAACAGCAAGATGAGAGACTTTCAGAGACAGGCCAAACTTTTGGCTGCAGTTATAGACAGACCAAGGCTGAAGTTTCCTCAGTGGCACCTTAGCAATCCCAGAAGAGGAACACCAGGTAAGGAAACCCTCTTGGATGTGGAAGCCTAGACCATTGGAATGAGGAATGTCCTAATTCTCCAAAACAGCTATGTCTCCTGTGCAAACAAAAAGAGCACTGAAACAGGGATTAGGCCCTGCTCTGAAGGGAGCAGGGACAAACTCCTTCTCCACAAATGGCTATAATTGACTGATGGGGCCTAAGGTTCCCAGCAGCTTCCAAGAAGACCATTATCATCACAGGGGAGGAATCATAGGTGACCCTTGACATGGCAGGTCAGTCTGTTAATTTCCTGATTGATACAGGAGTCACTTACTCTGTTTTAACCACTTACTCTGGACCTATTTCCTCTGAAACTTGCTGCTCAGATATGGGGATAAAAGGGGCCCCCTAGATTCTGGGCTCATACTCAGCCTATTTCTTGCCAATACCTGTATCTTGGAGGACAAGTCTGCTCCCAAAGATCCCTTAAAACTTAGCCTTTATAAAATGATCTGTGGGAGATCTCTTCTTACATCTCATCTGCTTGTAGATTCTGACCTCATTTCTGTTATTTCCTGTATCATTAATTTGGGACAGGTTCAACAGGCACTCAGGTAATATGATCAGCTTTCCCCCAGGCCCACCCCTCTGTACATTATAGCCCCATAAAACCAGGGGACCAAATATAAGTTCCCTGTCACTTAAATCCTAAGTGCAAGGGACCTTATACAGTTCTCCTGAGCACTCTATTACCAGATAATTGGCCTTTCATGGCATGATGTCCAGGTTCTTGGTGTCCCAAACAAAGAATTGAGCAAGACACAGAAATATAGTGATGAAAACTTAGTTTATTAGAAGTAGAAAGTACACTCCAAAGAGATAGCAACAGGCCTGAGCAAGAGAGTGGCTCAAGGGCCCCAAATGGCAAGGTGAAAGTATACTCCAAAGAAGTAGGAGCAGGCTCTAGCAGGCAAGTGGCTCAAGAGTCCTGACTAATGAGGCTTTGCTAGTTTTATTCTCGTTAGTTTTAAGAGGTTAGGCTATCTTGGAGTGGGATCTTTTGACAGACATTTTTGATTGACGGGGGCCATTACATCTTCTTTTAACTACATACATTCCTTCCCGGAATTCAGTCTGTCATAATGTTATTAATGAACTTGCAGGCATATGTATGATATTGTAATGATGGTATAATGAGGCTTAGGTGAAATGAAGGTTGTTGTAACCCTTACTGCACAGGCGCTAGTAACTGAGTTAAACTGGTGGGCTTTTTGTACCCTATAACTTACTTATGTTAGTTAATGTTTGCTTGGGATTTGCTCCATTGCTTGTCCAACCTGGGGAGGGGATTACTAGTGAAAGGGTGGCTATCAGGGTGGGGACTACTCCAGCAAGGCAGGTCCCTGGGAGGGGTCCAGAGATCCCCTTATTCTGCCTGTCTACCTCACTTTGCTCTTGAGAGGCATGATTCCCATAAATCTCTGGGAAGTTGAGGGACAGGATGTCGCATCTTCTGTACCTGCTTCCTGCTGAATATGGCTGTTGTCCCTACCTGTCAGGGATTCAGAGAACTCTTACTCTATCTAGTCTAAAAGGCAGGAAGGGGTCTTGAGATCCACCCCAGAGACGTGTTGACATTTTTGGTTGGTATGGATTGATAGTCTTGTTGGGGTGTCATTTGTATCCCAATGGCCCTAGATGAGGAGAAGCAAATTCAATTAATAGATTCAAAAGCATTGGACTAAGAAGCAGGCCTCAAAGTCCCCAACACAGGGTGGCTACATGATGGAAAGTCCATTTCCACTGAGCCTGCAACCTGTTGACCTGTGGCCTAGCTGCTCATTTAGGTGTTGTCATCTACCCAGGGTCTGGAACAACCTGGAAAGAATGCTGCTGGCCCACAATGATTATAGTTAGCAGGCAGGGTGATGTGATTCACAAGTTTCAGGGTAATTATCCATGGCAGGGTACAGAGGCATTCTATGATTCCAGTTAGGAATAGTCCATTGCCTAAAGTTAGAGATCAGAGAAAGCTGATCAAGAAAATAATTAAGACATGGGACTAGAAAAAAGGTGAAACTGAGAAGCTGAAGAATTAGGGAAAAGGGGGTTAGAAATTCCTGTAGTCGGGGGCTGTTTTGTTTAGTCCATACCATAACCACTGTCAAACTATAAGGAGTCAGCTGCTGGGTCCACCTCTCTCAAATCAAACCTATTTCATTTAAGTCTCCACTGGACTTTCCTAGAGAGGAAAACTCACTCCTGTTCCTGTGAGCCAATTGAAGAACTTAAGTTCCTCTTCAAACAGACAAGCAAATTAATCTCCCAAGACTGTTAAGTACTGATGACTAGCCCCAGACTCCTGGATTTGCTAGTACTGCCTTTCTCTTGAGCCTTACTTTAGCTCTGGTATTTCTTTTTACTTGCACCCCATCTGGGATCCCTTTTGAACACTTTTCTTTTATAACCATAACCAATCATCATGATTTTTGTCCTTTTAGCTCTCCTCTTCCCCAGGCTCCTCCGCAAAGAATGGGAAACCACTATCTTTGTGAATTTTTTTCTAATGCAATAGCTAGGGACAATGACTGCTGGATATACCATAAAAAACTCCAACCAAACCACAACTCCCTTATTTTTTAGCCTACATGCCTTGACATCTCATTGTCAAATTTATGTCTTCAAAGATACAAGTTTCATCTCCAGATGGTCATCTACCAAGGATTCCAACCTGCCCCTCCTAAGGACGACAAGCCATGTCAGCAACCACTCGACCAAGCAGCCCAATCTTTACATTCTCTGATGACCAACCCTTCCACCACTCTCTAAATCAGGATGACTTTTAGTTCTCTGGGTCACCTTGGAAAAAGTGTCTTGGGCCACACATAAAATACACTAACACTAACGTTAGGTGATGAGCTAAAAAAAAAAAAATCTCACAATATTTTGAGAAAGTTTACGAATTTGTGTTGGGCTGCAGGTTGGACAAGCTTACTCTAAGTCCTCCATAGCCCTCTCCCCACTGTAATAGAATAGCAAGAGACTCTGGTGTCCATAGTCAGGGACACTGCCTGGAAGCACTTTCAGAAGAAGGATGTTCATCTCAAATTTCCTAGTAAGATTACTAGGGTGCAGATTTCTTGAGAGGAGAATATTACCATAGGCAGAAAGAATAGGGCTGCAGAGAAAGAGGTGGGTGGAGTGAAAGGAGGATATAGGAGGAGATAAGGAAAAGAGAGGCGATGAGATCATTCTTAAAAAAAGGTGCAGCTAAAGCTAATTATAATAACTTATAATATAATAGTATTAACATTGTGGGCAGGGAAAAACCTCCACTCCTCTGTCACCACAACAGTTCCATAAGAGCCAAGTAAGAATAAGGAAATCCCACTTCCTGATTGGAAGTAGCAGTCAGTGAGAACAGCAAGGACCCTCTCCAGGAAAACCTATAATGCCACTACTAAAACTTGAATTTTTCACACCCTCATTCTAATGAAATTGTAAGCTTCTTTGTTCTTCAGGATAATTGCCCTCTTCCTGGCTTGACCATACCCATTATTTTGGGAGTGTACTCTTTATTTTTACTTTAATAAATCCACTTCTTGCTTGGCTTTGTTTGCATGACCCATTTGCTGTGTTCTTGAGTTTTTTCCTGTGACAATATTAAAAGCACTTTCTCCCTCAATAACACATATAACCATGAAACCATTATAATAATCAAGGAAATAAATATTCCCTTAACCTGCAAAAGTTTCTTTATGCCTTCTTTTTGTGTGTGTGGTAAGTACAATTAACTTGAGATCTACCTTCTTAGTATTTTACGTGCACTGTGCAGTATTGTTAACACAATAGGTACTAGGTTATACAGCAGGTCTCTAGAACCTATTCATCTTGCATAACTGAAACTTTATATACGTTAATCAACAAATTGTCATTTCTCCTGCCCACAGCCCCTGGTGACTAGCAGTCCATTCTCTATTTTTATGAATTTGGCTGTTGTAAAATACCTCATATAAGTGGAATAATGCAGTATTTGTCCTGTGACTGGCTTATCTCCTTTAGCATAATATGGTCCAGGTTCATCTATCTGGAACATGTAGCAAAATTTTCTTCATTTCATTGTACATTTCACACTGTTTTACCCATTCATCTGTTGATGTACATTTAGGTTTTCATATTTTGGGTGTTGTGAATAGTGATGCAGTGAACATGGGAATATAGCTGTCTCTTCGAGATTCTGATTTCAATTATTTTGGATATATACCCAAAAGTGAGATTACTGAACCAAATGATGGTTCTATTTTAATTTTTTGAGGAATATTCATACTGTTTTTCATAGTGGCTTCACCATATTACATTCACACCAACAATTCTAAAGATCCCAATTTCTCCACATTCTCACTAATATTTGTTATCTCTCTTTTTTCTTATTATAGCCTTCCTGATTGGTGTGAGGTGATATCTCATTGTGATTTTGATTTGCATTTTCCTCATGATTAGTAATGTTGAACACATTTTCACATTGGCCATTTCTTTTATTTTTTTTTTTAAATTCATTTTTATTGTTAGACTTATTGGGGTGACATCTGTTAGCAAGGATTACATAGGTTTCAGGCATACAATTCTACAGTGCATTGTCAACTTGTTGTATGATAAGTTCACCACCTAATGTGACTTCTCTTTCCATCACCTTATATTTAGCTTCCCCCCCTCCTCTCCCACCCCCTCCCCTGTCTCCCCTCCCTAACCCACTCAGCATATTGAACCACAAGCACCACTTTAACGTGTTTGAAACTTCCATTGTGATGGTTTTATTTTCACATTTGTCTGAAGGAGATGTAGGCAGGAGCATCTCAAGCATTGGAGGCAGCATTAACTTCTCTCCACATTATCTAGAGGGTTCTCTAATATACATTCAGTAGTTTGAACTTGGCCATAACTATAGTCTTATTATCCTCATCAGCTTTACTTATCTCATTATCTCCTCCCTCCTGTGTCAGAGGTCAGTAGAACATCCCTTTTATTAGCTACTTACTCCTGTCTAGTAGTTCAACCCTGATTGATCCACTTAAGGTTCTTTGTAGTTAACTTTGCTGACATTTGAGATTCCACCCCTAAAGTTCTTTCATTGGGCACAAGCAGTCCAGTTCTCTAGATCAGAAATTCATTATCATTAATTTTATTAGAAGGAAGTTAAGTTTCATCATTGCTCAATGAATACTGCTTTATTTTTATGCTCCCCCCCCCCCCCCCCCCGCAGCCTCCTGACTTGTTCTGGAAGTTGGCACTTCTATCTTTGCATAATTTTTTTTTTTTTTTGTAGCATCTGGAAAGACTAAGACTGGCATCTTAAAATGTACACCTTCATAGGAAAGGACATGACCTCATGCCCAGGCATAGATGTATTAGCAAAGCCTTTTTAAAGTGTGTATGTGTGCACATGTGTAATGAGACACAGGTGTGTACCTTGACTGGCCCATTTTATTGATTCATTCAACAAATATTTACTGGGCATCACTCCAGTATTCACTGATGAAGGCACTAAATCATTACAAACCATCATTTCTTGCTACTCTTAACCCTGTACAACATTTCCCAGGAGAATATGCTCACAATTTGTCTTTGTTTTTAACTTCTATACTGATGATAAATTTTCAGTGTGTGTGTGCGTACATGCACATGTGTGTGTATCATTGTAGAACAAACCCCATAATTTTTATTTTATCTATTCTATAATTTACAAAGATGGTTTTCCACAGCATTTTGATAGTTCTCTTGTATTTCTAACAACCATTTTTGGGAAGTTCCATTCTGGGAATGCCATGGTGGGGTGGGTAGGACGAATGTTACTGCCCTAAGCTACATTTAATGCTCAAGGGTTATTGCTAGCATCTGTGTAGTGTATCCTGGTGGAGGTTGTTGGGGAGAGTTGGGGGTGCAGAAGCACTGAAAGGAATGGAAAGATTAAGATCTCTTTGAATGCACAATGGAATATTCTGGAATTCTGGTCAGATATTGTTCTACTAAGACAAATTTTAAGAGGGATCTCCATCATCTTAGGTTTTCCCACCCTACCAGGTAGGGTTGGGAAAAGTAACATTGCAATTACTCCTGGGCATACTGCTAAACTAGTGCTCCTAACTCCACCTGTGAGTAGGGAAAGTAGATTCTCTATTGAGGCCACTAAAGATGCCCTAGCTAGTGGTAGATCAATATTAGATACTCAGTTGCAGGGGTTACTTTGGGATTCCAGACCACATGGTTCTTCATTTGGACCTCCAGCATTCTAGCATCTAGCATCATAATTCCTCGGAGTATCAGAATCCAGACTGCCTGGCCTCAGCCCTAGAGTTCCTCATGGAGTGGGTCTTGGGGTGAGGCCTGAAAATTTGCATTTGTAACAAATTCCCAGGTGATGCTGGTGCTGCTGACCCTAGAACATATTATTTACTCTGTCATCCTCTTATATGTTTCTTTGGTGGTTTCCTAAAGGTTAATTTCCTTGTGGGGGGATATAACCAAAGGGATGAGTATTTCAAACATAGGAAAATTCTAATGAACACCTTTGTGCCAATTTCTATATTTAAGAAATGTTAGCAGTTTGCTATATCATAACAATAGCTATTGTTTACATAAGGGAACTTCCATGGCATGACTTCTTTACTTCTAACACTAGTGTATGAGAGTGGTACTCTTATTGTCATCATTTTACAGGGGAAGGGGCTGAGGGCCAGAGCGGTTTGCAATCACTGGCCCAAGGTTCCATAACCAGCCAGTCGGATCCTATATTTGAGCTCAGGGAGCTTGGCTTCAGGGAATTTGTGTTCTTCACCACCACAGCAAACTCTTCCTTTCCTTTTTTTAAAGGTAAAACATTACAGATTTAGTAAGTCCTGTTTGTACCCTGTTTCTGACCTCATTTTCCCTTATGTTGATATTGACTTTCTGGGAGTTGGTTGAATTCTAGGAGGAAAGTTTTCAGGGTGTCCTTTGGGTCCTTTAATTGAGGAACTACCTTACCATTTCCTGAATGTTTGATCAGTGTTCTCCTCTGGTCATGGAGAAAATGAGCAGACTTTGGTTCAAAGATTGATGCCTTTAATAGCTCCTTTCTCACCCAGAGATTATCTCAGGTATCCTGGACAATGCAGCAGTCTCCTCTTCCCAAGTCTGTTTGGCTTTGGGTGGCCTCTCTAAGCTCCAATCACTCCCATCCCTTTGCCTCCACCGGCTGGCTCCACTTAATCATCCCAGTCTGAGTGCTGACCCCGTTGCCTCATCCTTAGACATGGCCTCTTTATTGGTCTCTTCCACTGAGTGCCTCATTATTCATTTATTGAGCACCTACTATGTTCCAGATACTCTCCAAGGCCCTGGGGATACAGCAGTGAGAAAATAAGCCAGACAGATAAATCCCTGCCCTTCCAGGAGCTTACAGTGCTACTCCAGCCTAGTTCTTTCTCCCTGCTGGATTTTTCCAAGTTCGGTGTTCTGCAGCCTAACCACTAGCCTATTGTCCTCCTAGATCTAGACCTGGTTCTCTGATCCTGGCCTCTACTTCTCCAGAAAGACATTCAGGGTATAAATTCCTATCTGAGCATGAGGGCAGGCATGAGCCTCAGGCATTATATAAACTATATATTTATTTAGTTTCCAAATTAGATATTTATTTAGTAGCAATACAAGCAAAATCGTAGGTAGAAGTCCAAGCTATAAAGCAGATAAGAGAGGAGCTGCTCAGGCAAAAGTGAGGAAGGAAGTTGGGAACTCCCACGCTAGCCTGGCCCATCATTTTCTGTGGTGATTCCCAAGGCTCCAGCACAGCACCCTAGGGTGCCGTAGAACATAGTTTAACAACCACTCCAGCACAAGTCCATGCTCACTGAGATGAAAAGTTTTGGATTGGGGCTCTGCCTATTGAAATCCAAAGGATGGGAGAAAACTAGTGATTGCCACTCACTCCTCCCTCCATCCCAGGTCACAGTTTCCTGAGATGACTGTCTGAGCTTGCATTTAGTTATTTGTGTTTTCCTGCTGTTGATTGACATCTGGGCTGCTCATTTTGTCATTGTGTTCTTTTGTTGTTGTTGTTATACTTGTCAGGACTTATTTTCTTTGAAGAAAAAGGGCTCAACCCACATATTATGAGAAATTGGCTCTGACATGTATTTCTATTTCTTTTCCAAAGAAGTTTTCCTATACATTTTCTCAAAATGTCATTAAACTCTAATAGGCCTTTCCCAGTAACTTCCCCTCCCCCCACCTGAGCCTGATTTAACCAAGCATTTTCTGAAAACAAGGTGACTCTTATTTAAGTATTCTGAATGTATTCCAGTTCTTGGCAGTCTCAAGCACACAGCTGAATGCACGCTAAGTCTAGCATGGATAATTACACCAGCTGTGACCTTTTAGAAACATGTATTTGGACTAAAGCGGTGTTTAGTCACTTTTGATTGACTTAGGTTTTACTTGGTTTATGTTTGGTAAACTTCAAATATTTGCTTCTGTATAAGCTGGTTAAACTCCCACAGACAAGTGCCATGTGTGGCCTGCTGTATGGAAGGGCCTTTGTGATGTCAGAGACACAACAGACAGTGTGTGCTTATGGATTACATACACGTGTGCACAGATATGATCAGAGGCAGGTGGAGTGGCAAATGACACTTAGAAGTAGCATGATGCTGCCATGCATGGGGTATGAAGTCTGAAAGGGCACTGGCTGTTGGGAGACAGACATGAGCTGTTAAAGACAGCTCCCTTGTAGCCACAGAATACCAGGAGAGAGCACTCAGAAGTGAGCTACTCTCCCATTTGTGCTCACCAGCCTAGGGTGACCTTGGACAAGGGTCTTAAAAGCCTCTTAAACTCTCTGAGCCTCAACATTTTCATCCTCAAAATGGGAGTAGTGTGACCTCTTCTGCTGTGCTGTTAAAGAACTAGGGATTTTGCATATTGACTGTTGGCACACAACTGGAATGCAATAATGTATAGTACATCTACATTTGGGTTTCTTACCATCTGCTCATCTTTCTGCAGGCTCTGATTTGGTCATTTTCCTTCTGCCCCTTTCACTCTTAATTGCCTGGTGTAGCAGAAATTGCCAGACCCTGCCCACATTCCCTTCTTTTTATCATCTCAGTGGAAGCCCTTCTGACTTTCAACTGCCAGAACCTACATTTCTTTCCCTGACTTTCCCTTTCCACCAGAACCCACTCCACCATGTTACCAGAAAATAGGGTGTCCTTGTCGACACGATGTCCAGGTTCTTGGCATCTCGATCAAGGAATTGAAGGAGACACACACAAAAGTATAAAGGTGAAACAAAGAGGTAATTTACTGAAAAGAAAGTAGACTCCAAAGAGGTAGGAGTGGGCTTGAGCAAGGAGAGTGGCTCAAGAACCCCAATCAACGAGGCTTTGGTCCTTTTATTCTCTTCTAAGTCTTCAGGGGTTACACCTGTGGGCGTAGGGCCTCTTGATTGACAAGTCTGATCGACAAGGGGCTTATTACATAATGCCTTCTGACTGCTCATGCCCTTCCCCAGAGTTCAGTCTGTTACAATGATATTAATGAACTTTTGGGCATGTATAACATTACAATGAAGGTATAATGAGGCCCAGGTGAGATGAAGGTCATTGTAACTCTCACCACGAAGGTATTAGGAACTGGCCCATACTGATGGGCTTCTTGGGTCCTCTAACTTCCCTGTGTTTGCCTGGAACTTCCTCCTGTGGCTGCCTACCCTGGGGCAGGGATTACTAGTGAAAGGGTGGTATCAAGGCGGTGACTGTTCCAGCAGGGCAAGTCTCATGGGAGGGGTCTTCAGATTTCCCCTACTCTATCTGCCTTCCTCACATTTTCTTGAGAGATGTGATCCACACAAATCTTTATGGGAAGCTGAGGGGCTGAAGGTCTCATCTTCTGTATCTGCTTCCTGCTGAAGATGGTCGTTGTCCCTACCTATTGGGGATCCACGGAGCTCTTACCCTATCTGATCTACAAGGGGAAGGGGTCTCGAGATCCACCACATTGACTCCTTTGTCAGGATGGGCTAGAAGCCTTGTTGGGGTACCGCTAGTATCCTGATGGTTCCTAGATTAGGAGAAATTAATTCAGTTAGTACTTTAAAGGCATTGATCAGAGAAATAGGTTTCAAAGCCCTTATCACTTGGTGGTTTCAGGGTGAAAAGTCTGTTGCTTGGGATGAGGAGCCAGAGAAAATTGATAAGGAGAGCGATTAAGACTTTGGACTAGGAAAAAGGTGAAACTGAGAGCTAAAGAACAAGGAAAAAGAGTCTTTAGTGAAGTGGGGGTATGACTTCTTTGTTTGGCCCATATCAACCAAACGGATCTCGAGACTGGCAGTTGTGAGAAATTATCATTCTTCCCACCCACCATGCCAAGGACAGTCCTCCTCAGTGACTGATGGGAGTTGGTGTGCACACCCCAACTTTCTTCCTCAAGTGGCGTGATGCTGAGGTGCATGTTCTACCTTGAATGCCAATTTCCTAATGGGAAGAGCGTCAGCATTTTGCAGTGGTAGCTGGTGTGAAAACGTACCCTTTATTGCTTCCTGAGTGTCTTCACAACATGGAAGCTGGCATGTGGACAGTTCAAGAGAGCAAGGTGGTAGCAGCAATATCTTCTATGACCTATGTGTTTCCTGTGGCTGCTGTAGCAAATGGCCCAAAACTTGGTGACTTAAAACAACAGAAATTTATTCTCTTATATACAATGCTGTAGATCAGAAGTCTGTAATCAGTTTCACTGGGGTTGAAACAAGGCGTTGGCAGGGCCCTGTTCCCTCCAGAGGCTCTAGGGGAGACCCTATTTCCTTGACTTTTCCACCTTCCATTGGGTGTCCTCTTTCCTTGGCTCCTGCATTCCTCTTCAGTAGTCAAATCCTTTATCCTTTATCCTGCTCTTATAAGGACCTTATAATTAAGTAGGGCCCACTTGGAAAACCCAGGATAACCTCCCTACCTTAATCACCTCTGTAAAGTTCCTTTAGTCATTTAAGGTAACATTCTTAGGTTCTAGAGATTAGGATGTGGACGTTACTTAGCCAACCACAACCTGCCCTCAGAGGCTGCACACTGTCATCTCCTCCATATTATCTAGAAATGACTGACTAGATCCAACATTCAGAGGAGGGGCATTAGGCCCCCTTTTTTTGAAGGAAAGATTGTAGACATATTTTAAAACCACCAAAAAGAGCAACCCCAACTAAAACACCCTAGTACCAGCATACCTGCCTCCTCACCCACCCATTTCTGATCCTTTCTCTTCCTGAAAGCTCAGTTGCTAAGAGAACCGAGGTCTCGCACTGGCCTTCCTGCTCTTTGTCTGGGCTCAGTGGATTCCACCCCAACCCAGAGACACTCAGTGCATCTGATTCTCAGTTGCCCTTCCTGGGACAGAATGCTCACAAAGAACATCGAAGTTAAAATAACATAAAATCTTAAACTCCACTGTCTCGTTCCCTCTTCTGCTTCATGGGGGTGCTATAATTGAAAAATAAATTTCTATGCAGAGACTAGGGGCAGTGAGAGAAAGAAAAAAAACCAAAATTTTACATTATCTGCCACTCTTCATTCTTTTGCTTTAATTAATCAGTGTTTATGAGAGCATGCTATGCATCATGCACTGGGACAGCTGGGGCAGAGCAATATGGCCGGCCCTCCAGGGGTTTCCAGTCCTGTGCATCCTCAGGCAGTGACAAAAACATTCCCTCTGGTACATTGTGATCACAAGTGTTCCCCTCCCTCCACCCCCTCTTCACCCATTCATCCTCTTTCTTCTTTGGTGGTCTGAAAGCATTGGAACTTCCAAAAATAGCCAGAAAGGCGGGCACTGGAATGCTCTTTTCTGTTAGTACTGTAATTCCAACTCTATTTCAACTATGTCCTCACAGTCCCAATTCCTGAATAGCAGACAGATTGAGAAGGTGATTGCAGATTAGGTGTAAGGCAGCCATGCAACAGAGTACATTTGGGCAGTTCCATTTGGAACCACTTTAGGAACTGACCTCCTGGGGCCACAAAGGAGACTATGCAGCTGAACATCTCTGAGCCATTGACTTCAGCTTTGTCAGATGCCTCATGTTAAGGAAGAAACAAGTCTTCACCCCAAGGGTTCGCTACCAGCCTTTGTAAGAATCTTCAAGTCAGCAACCTTTGGTAACAAGTGTTGTTTTAGACAAAACTTTGGGGCATCCACCATCAGACTATGTTTGTCACTGTTCAGCCTTGATCCTTCCTTGCATTTCCTTTTTGTAACAGCTTTATTGAGATATAATTTACAGTTTACCCATTTAAAGTGTATAGTCAATTTTTTTTTGTATATTTACAGAGTTGTGCAACCACCTCCACAATTAATTTTAGAACACTTTCATCATCCCCTAAAGGAACTCTTTACCCATCACCCCCTAATACTCTCATCTTTCCTCTCAGCACTAGAGAATTAATCTGCTTTCTGTCTCTATAGATTTGCCTACTTGGAAATCTAGTATTAATGGAATTATACAACATGTAGCCTTTTGTATTGGTTTCCTTCACTGGGCATAATGTTCTCAAAGTTCATCCATGTTGTAGCATGTATCAATACTTTATTCCTTCAAATGGCTGAATATTACTCCTAAAACTCCATTTTATATCAGATTTATTTATCCATCTATTGGTTGATGGACATTGGGTTTTTTTTCCTACTTTTTAGTTATTATGAATAATGCTGCTATGAGTATTCATGCATATGTTTTTGTGTGGATTTGTTTTCATTTCCCTTGGATGTATACTTAGGAGTGGAATTGCTGGATCATATGATAACTCCTTATTTACCTTTCTGAAGAGCTAACAGACTTTTCCACAGTGGCTGCACTGTTTCACAATCCCAGTAGCAATGTAGGAGGGTTCCTATTTGCCAACACTTTTTGTTATCTGTCTTTTTGTTATCACCACCTTAATGGATGTGGAGCAGTAGTTCACTATGGCCTCCTTGGAGTTTAGCATCTTTGAAGTTTGATTTCCATGCAGGCAATGCTCATATCTCCTTTGGTACCATCTTCCCACATCTCTCCCAGTGCCCAGCTGATGGTAAATTCTCACATACCACGTGGGTTAGATGAAGGAAGTGGTTTCCATATTGCTATTCTCAGTGACACTCCATCTTACTTCTTACCTCACAGACAAGAATTTTCATTTTCTATCCATTTTCTCCTTTCACTATCTGCATACCCACCCTAACCTTTGGCTTTACATTTCTGCCCAGGAAAAGCTTTCTTTCCTTGAAGCCCAAGTGAGCTCAGTTGCTTAGGAGAGAATCTGTTTCAAATGTCCAGAATGCACCACAAATACCCAATAAAGTATCCCATGTTAATTTCTCAGCCCAGTACCTGGCCCACAGGTGCTTCCTTTCTTGTTCTCCTTACCTTGCGTATTAGTTCATTGCTACTGTCATACATGACCACAAACTTGGTGGCTTAAAATAATACAAATGTATTACCTTAGAGCAGTGGTTCTCAACCTTCCTAAGGCCACAACCCTTAAATACAGTTCCTCATGTTGTGGTGACCCCCATAAAATTATTTTTGTTGCTATTTCATAACTGTAATTTTGCTACTGTTATGAATCGTAATGTAAATATCTGATACGTGTTTCCTGATGGCCTTAGGCGACCCCTGTGAAAGTGTCGTTCGACCCCCAAAGGGGTCGTGACCCACAGGTTGAGAACCGCTGCCTTGGAGTTACATAGCTCAAAAATTCAATGCAGGTCTCACTGGGCTATATCAAGGTGTTAGCAGGCTGCATTCCTGTTGGAGGCTCTAGGGGAAAAAATGCATTTCCTGTTTTTCCCTTCTTCTGGAAATCATTCCCATTCATTATCTGGTAGCCTCCTCCTCCATCGTTAAAGCCAGCAACATTATGTTTCTCAGACCCTGCTTCTGTAGTCTCTTCTCCTCTGACTGTCTGTCCTGCCGCCCTCTTCTACTTTCAAGGACTCTTGTGATTACACCAGGCCACCTGGATAATATAGGATAACCTCCTTATTTTAAGGTCAGCTAATTAGCAATCTTAACTCCACATGCAGCATTCATTTTCCTTTGCTGCATAACATAACATATTCACAGGTCCTGAGGATTTGAATGTGGACATCTTTGGGAGCCATTATTCTGTCTACCACAGTTTGCTTTGCTTTGCTCCCCCTCATTCTTTCCCCTTCCTGCCTTCCTGCTTTCTTTCCTTCTCTCTCTCCCTTCCCTCATACTTGCTCCCACCACATTTTAATAGGGGAAGAAATCAAACAAGACTGTCACTTTACCAATGTGCTGGCAGGTCAATGGCAGTTCTCAGGTCATTACTGAAATGCCAAAGGCAGTAGAAGCTGTCTGTCAAAATTGGCCTTGTAATTTGTAGCTCTTTCAGAGTATATTTTTAAATGGAACTTTAACTCCACAAAGTTTATTTCTTTTTTGAGAATATTATGAATTTGCAAATTTTAAAATGGAATTATTTCATCCTTTAATCAGAATCATTCACAAGGCAAGTTATTCAGGCATTGTGTACAAAGAAGATAAATTGCTGGGTGGCGTCATTGTATTTTGGAGCAGGGAAGAAAAATGGAGGGAGGGGCCATGGCAGAGTCCTTCAGTTCTGTGACCTTCACTCCAGTGTGTGAGTAAAGGCTGATGGGATGCTGATGAGGGAAAGGGTGTCAGGGCTATAATTGGCTTAAGCCTTGAGAAAGATAAAGTTGGAGAGTGAACGGGGAAGGAAAAGGAAGTAAAAGAGTCACAAAACAATCTAGTCTCTGTCTCTCTCTCTCCCCCCCTCCCCCCCAAATGCACTCACACACACAAACACACACACACACACACACACAACCTTTCTCTGAACACACTTGCAAGATGACAGATGAAAACAATCTTGCTCATTCAAGAAATCTTTACTCGGGTTGTGCAGTTTGCAAACAGAAATATTATGCAATGATGTGGAGCAAGAAGATTATAAAGCAAAGAAACAAAAAACAGTACACTAGTTTTCATGGAGCTAATGCTGACATAATCATACCTGATGCATCACACTCTGGGAAGGACATGCTGATGTTGTCTGTGGTGAATGGTTCTCATTTCCTGTACTGAGCTTCTTCTCCGGATTATGTAATACTGGTGACTAGTAACCTGACGCCTACTGTGGAGGCTATAATAGGGTGGTTCTCCCTACTGTATCTGAGGCCAGATAAAAGGTAGTTAGGATTTATTGGTGCAACTAGAGCAGAATTTGTAGCATGGTGGTAGCACTCTTGTTGGGTTGGTTTGCCAAAAAATGCTACCTCTTGGTCCTATAAGACTGATTTGGTTCATGCCCATATTTGAAGTTGAGTCCTCCATCTTCCCATTCATTGTGTGAATCCCAACTGCCTTTTTAAAATTAATTCTGTGTTTAACATAGCAAAATCAGGTTTCTGTTGCTTATAACTCACAATACTGGTGGATAACACTGTTTATTAGTTAGGAGAAAATAAGCATAGTCGCTGCTGATTATAAACACACAGGACATGTGGGCATTAGGGCTTAGAGATCTTTGCCAGGGATGGTCTTCCATTGGATTTTTGTGTATCTTGATCCTCCTGGACATTCAGGTCATTATTAAATGCTGCTGTCTTGAGATGACTTCACAACCAACCTGCCTAAGTCAGCCACACTGTCCATCTTTATCAAGGATGTTTATAGCCTTGGCTATATATTGGAACAACCTGGGACCTTTAAAAATATTAATACCCAGGTTCCACCCACCATGGATTCTGATCTAATTGGTTGGGTGATCAGTTTGGGCATGTGGAGATTAAAAATCAATCCAGGTGATTCTAATGCACAGTTGAGGAAGAGAATCCCTGATCTATCAAGGAATTTAACATCCTCTAATACATGTTTTCTCCTTTTCTGACTTGAGCATTGGATACCTTCTTGCACCAGAATGTAAGCTTAGTGAGAATGAACTTTTTATCATTCATGTGTTTGTGGTAAATATTAATAGAGCAAATACTGAATGAGTGAATGTATGAATGAACATTTGTTTATTGAACAGTGCAAACATTTGTTTCCTTTTCTCAGCCAGTGGCCTTGCAGGATACTCAGATTTACCCTGGTGGTACCTGACCATTCTGTTTCAATTTTCCTTCCCTCTTGATTTCCTTCTTTATTCTTATCCTGGAATCTGCCCCTGCTATTGCCCCATGGATTTGAAGCCTTGGACACCAACATTCAAAGCTCATCTTAGAAAGGCAACCCTAAAGCTTTAGATTTCTCTGGTGAAGAGGTGCAGGGGAGAGGCATAGCTTTTCAGATTCTCTGGCGGAGAATTGACAAAACAACGTAGTCTCCTTAGGAACTAAGGGTGATTGTTTCTTTTGGTCTGAAGGTAGTGGGTAATTGAGTGGGTTCTATCAAAACTTATTGGGTTTAAATTCTGGCCTCACCACTCTCAAGCTTGGTGCCCTTGCTCAAGTCACCTCACCTTTCTGTGCCTAATTTTCTTCATGAGTAAAATGGGGATAATAACGATGAAACGTTTTTCACAGGCTTTTTGTATGAAATGAGTTCACTGTATTTATAGCCCATTTTAAGGGCTTCGAGTTATGCTAAAAGAGCCACAAGTTCCAAAGTTAAGAAGGAACATGAAGAGGGAAGGACAGGCAACAAAGTTGTGTGTAATAATTGTAATGAGTAATTGACTGAGTGACCTAGGAACTAGTTATGGTGCTGAGTGTTTTTCATGGATCCTCTTGTTAAATGATCACAACCAGATAACCCAGGCACCATGATTACTTCCAATTTTGTAGCCATATAGACTGAAATTCAAACCTCCACAAGCCTGCCTTACTCCAGTGCCCAAGGTGAGATATTGTTGCTAGAGCCTGAACCAACAGGCATCTATGCCAATAAATGAATTTCCTGGATGTGGGGGACTGAACTGGAAGAAGGATGTGAGAAACTGGGATCAAGAGTGAATGGGAAGAATTCTTGGAGAAGTCATGGTGAATGGGAACTTAAAGGAAGCAGAGAAGTCAGAGAGAACATTATAGGTAATGATAACTGTGCTCACATGGGCAAAGGTGTGTATGAACCAGAAGAGGAAGCTCTTGCATGGACAACTCTTTACCATGATGGGGATGCAGGCACAATTTATGCAAAACCTCCTCTGTGAATTTCTACCTTTCTTCCTGGCTTATTCTCTCTCACCTGAGGCGCCCCATCATCTCCTTTCTTTCCTTCCCTACTACTTCTCCAGTCTGATGATAGAACAGCCAATATATTAATTTATCCATTGAATAAAAATTAAATATATTGAGGGCCAGCTTTGAGCCAGGCAGTTGCTGCAGGTAAACCAATGAGCACCCCATTATTTCAGTCCCTATCTTCCCCACATCCCACTGGTCACAGATGCCTTGATTATAGTGAGCCCCCAGCTTACCCTGCCAGTTTGTGTGCTCACCTGGATGAGTCTCCTGTTCTATATCAGAAACTCAGCTGGGAGCCAGAAAAATGTACAAAGGGAAAAATCACAAGCTGTAGGTAGACTCTGGCTGGTTTCTCTTCCAAGGGCTCCCTTAGACCCATTATTAGATTATTCTATGTACTACAGCATGCTCACACCTCTAAAAGCTGCCCAATTTCCTCAGAAGTGTGCCTGGCCATCCAGGATTAGGCAGGTGGAACTACAAAACAGAAAATAATTGTTTCTCTCTCCTGAAGGAAGGATCCCACAGCATGGTTCACCCAAAAGAAAGCTCTTGCTTTGTGCTCTGAGTATTTAGGGTAGGCTGACTGTTTTTGGAGACCAGTGCTTTCCCTAATTTTCATTGTCACTCCTCTAATTTGTGTGGCCACCCACTCACATAAATTTTTGCAGTAACCTCCACCTGAATGCCTCCTCCCCACGTTCCATGAGTAGCCAGTATGTTTCCAAAGTGGAATTATAGCCATGGAATCCTTGTCTCCACTCTGGTAAATGCTCTCCAAAGCTCCTAGAAGGAACTAGGAGGTCAGCACCTTTCACCTGCAGGGCCTCAGGGTTGGCCCCTGCCTCCCTGTCCGGCCGAATTCATACTTCCCTCTGCTACTTGAAAGTGCTTTCTTCTCCCTGCTCCAGCTCATCATCATCAACCCGTCTAGCTCTGCAGTTAGATCTCGGCTCAGTTCCCAAATCCCCTATTACAGTCTCTCATCTAATTTACCCCAGCTGTGATTTCCCTTGCATTGGTGTGGTTCTTTCATTAGTATGTGTCTTTCTTATGGGCCCAGTTTGGGTAGAGAGCTCTTGTCTCATTTTTCCTACCTCCTAGCAGAACATTCTAGACTTCTAGCTACTTTCCAATATTAATTCATCCCTCTTACTTTAATAACAGCCCTGCATTCTCTCAGAGAAGCAACTACCTAGCTGAAAAACCACATTTCTCTCTCTCAGCCTCTCTTGCAGCTAAATTAGTCCAGGCGAGGAAGCTGTGGATATAAAACATTGTCGGGAACACTTGGGAAGGCTTTCTGATGGGATATGAACTCCATTAGGAGAATGCACTTTTGGCCTTCTCATTGCTTATGATGTGGACATGATGGCGAAAGTTGAGTAGCCATTCTTAGATCATTAGGTGGAACTGTAAAATGATGTAGGATCAAAATAGACAGAGGTTGGATTCCTGATAACCAGGGGAGTCCCCATATCAACTCCGAACTGCTTCACTTCATACTTTTTTTCCTTAAAAATTATTTTGTCGATTCTTTCCTATATATAATTTCTTCAAATTACATCTATTTGAAGTGGTAAGGTCAAGCCAGAGAACAAATCAGCCTGTAATAAATAAATCCATTTTTAAAACTCATCATAAAAACTTTTTTCTCTTTTATGTTATATTATGTATTTTCCTTTTTAAAGGACCATACAACACACAGCGAAACTTAGTAATACTTTGCCTACTCCCAATTTTGTGGGAAGTACTTTCTTATTCAAAATCCTGTACCACATAGGAAAAAAATATTCTCACAACCTGACAACTGACTCCCTGATTTTATTTCTAAAGCATTTTCCTTCAAATTTGTCCTCTCATATATACCAGTTACCAGGCACATACTTAGTTCTTACTTTCTTTTTCTAGAAAGACAAAGCTTTAACTGCAATTTTATGCACAGCTCTACACTTAGAAGAGAATTGAAAACAAGAACCACAGCAAAACATGAAAACAAAGTACACACTCTCAGAAATCACAAACCAGCTAGAAAATATTCTGGCAGTGTTTACAAATTAATTGCTATTTTTGCAGAAAATTGTTAAATGCTGAAATGCAAGTAGATGACATACAAATGTAAATAAATTCATCTCTCTGCATAGACTGTACAGATAAGCTCACACCTGGCACTGTTGGGCAGCTCACGTGTTGCCATCTATTTACACAATTTATGTTCTCAAGGTCTTTCTGTCAACTTTTAGCCATTTCCTGTGTGAGTTGTAATAGTAGCTACTCAATGGTACAGGAACTATAGTATTAACTCACTTTGTGTGTAGGATGATATGATAAAAATAAAAATGACAAATGCAAGCCGAATACAGAATGGAACATCTAATTAATGCACATTCATTAAACTCAGTTACTGGAAAAATCTTATGCATGAAGGGATTTTTAAGATGTATTAGGATTCCTTTCATTTTCAAAATCATAAGTATAGTGTTTCATTGCCAAAAGATTTAGTAAGCAAGTAACAACAAAACATACAATAGTCTAGCCAGGTGAACTTGTTCATTAGACTTTGGAAAAAGTCTGCTTTGTGTAGCTGGCAAAATCACACAAAGCTGGAAGCAGAGGCAGCTAACAAGTTGAGATCAATATGGGAAATGGGGACAGGCTTGACATAAAAGTTTCCCATACAGGAAAAACCCCCAAGGGCATTTCCAGGAGGTGGTTAACACAGTGCTCCTGCTCCCTCTGCACCTCAGTGCTTCCTCTCGGTGTACCGCATCACTGCTGTGTATCAAGTCCAGTGTGGATGAGAGGAGGATGAGGATGGAGGCTGATGAGGAAAAAGGAAGATAATTTGCATGTTAGTCTTTCTTCCCAAACATCTGCTTGAGCATACCTGCACAATTTAAAGTGCTGACACCTATAGTGGAAATCTATGTGTAGCAAACTGCTGGGGTGGTCTCCTCCCTCCCTTCGCCAAAGGATATTTCAAATTTTATTAAACACATACTCATCAAGTGCCTAAGATATGCCTAGCATTGTGTTAGACACCTAGCATTTCAACCTAATTGTTCTTTTGGAGTTCTTTCTATGAAATTCCTTCCATCAGTCCCACAGTTGTTACCAGGCACATTTCCAGTGACAGAGAGCATGGCCATCTCTACCTCCCAGTGGAAAAGTCATTCTGGGATGTTACCTGCAGGGTTTGCAGCTGAGACAGAGCTTCCAAGTGGAGATGCCTTCCTGAACAGTGAATTGAGAGTCACACAGGCATGACATCAATTTGTTTTCTAGGTGCAGACTTCCCTTGGCCCAACATACTCCACAGATGAAGGATAAAGTGCTCTGGCCTGGACTATTACAGCACCCAACCCAGTCACAGCCCTTCTTCCTAGCAGCCTCTCCTCTGCCCTCATCCAGAGTGCAGTGTAACATAATCCTTTCCCAGCTGCAGGTGCCTGAGAAGTTCAGGGATGGAAGGTCCATTCCTGTTGCTTGGGACTGCTGTGTCATCTAACCTTGTTATCTTTTTTAATGAATGGGCTGCCTTGGTCAGTGAGCTCCAGGCTTCCTCTCCAGGCAAAGGAGCAAGATGGAACAAAACTTCTTCCAGAGGCTGATAAAACTTAGCTCACACAGGGCTAGATACTCTGTTAGTTCTCTTACCTTTACTTTGGCATCCGCTCAACTACTTTGAATTAGCAAAACTGTTCAACAAATAAATTAGAATGGCGATAGGTGCCACAGAATGCTTAAATGGAAGCTAAACAAAGAAAAAGAAAAATAAATAAGAAAAGTTAAGTTTAAACAATCCACAAAGAATTCCTAAGCAGGCATTTGTTTAAAATACACTATAAACCTAGAAATACATTTGGAGCAGGGAGTAGTGTGGTTTATGAACACAAAAAAATTTCACATTAGAACTCTACATTTCTCCTAGATTTGCAACAGATATGTGAATGATATTTCTTTGTAGTAAAGTCTTAGAAGAGTCTCTTGACGTCCTGAATGTGACTGACAGTACACAGCTTAAATGGAACCACAGCAGTTAACATAATATAGTCAGGCCTCATTATTCACAGATTCCATGTTTGTGAGTCTGCCTACTTGATAAAATTTATTTGTGATCACCAAATCAATACTTGTGACACTTTTGTGGTTATTTGCATGCTTGGGCAAAACAATGGAACATTTAAGTTGTCTGACATACAGTTGTATATGTTTCCAGCTGAGGTGGAGGAGAGGGACTCTGCCTTCTTGTTTTAGCTCTCCTACTGCAAATAGCTGTTCTTTTTGTGATCCATTTAGTGCCAGATTTCTGCATTTTTGTGCTTTTTGTTGGTGATTTTGCTATTTAAATTTACCCACAGGTGCTAAAGTTCTGTCTGGTGTTTCTAAGTCCAAGAAGGCTGTGATGTGCCTTCTGCAGAAAATGTTTGTGTTACATAAGCTTCATTGAGGTATGAGTTATATAGTGCTGTTGTCAATGAATCTTCTGTATACTAAATAAGGTGTTATTAAATAGAAGCACATAAAACAAGGTTACGAATTGATTGTTTGATGACAATGTTGTGACCAGAGGCTTGTGGGAACCTAATTCCATATTTCCCCTAGGAGCAGTGGTTCAGTATTCACTTATTCAGTATCCGTGGTGATGTCATAGAACATTAAGTACCATGAATAATGAGAATCAGCTGTATTCCTAAGAAGAGTTAAAGAACTACATTTTGTGTTTTGTCTTCAAATTTATGTTTCCTGAAGTCCTGTTCCATATTAGCAGACCACAAAGACATACTTTCTCCAGAGAAGGTGTGGCTGGAATTGACATAGGAAGATAGGTGCCTTTCTATAGTCTGACAGCTAGCCATAGCAAGCCAACCCAGGAGGGAAAGAGCATGTGCGAGACATGGTTGCTCATTTCTCACTTTCTGAGTTATCCATAAGATCTTGTATCCTAGGACAAAGTAATGCTTTCCCAAGGGAGCCTGCGACTGTGCATTTAGATAGTATTTGTTTTTAAAGAAAATATGCGTTAAATGTCAACTTCGTTCTCAGATTTGTAGCTTACTTTATGATAATGTCTTGGAGGAAGAAGGGATAGCACTGCATTATAGATGATCTGCTTACATAATTTTAAAAATGATCTTTATAAAGAGGATTCACATCAAGTTTAATCAACTTCCACCAATTAGAGCTTTTTTTTTTTTTAGAGCTTTTCTATATGATAAACATCCAATCTCAGAACATGGATGCTCTTTGTTTTCCACGAACCATCCAAAGGATCTGAATGAAAACAGCTGGAGCAGAGAACAAAGCTTTCATCTGGAAGATGGCAAATACAGCTCATCTTGTAGGCCAACGGTCATTGATTAGTAGTGATTACTAGGAAAAGTGTGTTGAGAAGTTATCTGAGGACAAATACAGGCTCAGTGGTGCATCATAACATGATTGATTAGTTGTGTCTCCTATGGGTAAGGATGGGGAAGCACACATGCCAGGTATTTGCCATATATAAATTAAAGCAATAGAGTCTCCGTGTAAGAATTCCTCTTTCTCTGGGTTATAATTGGATCATATCTGGTTTGGTGATCTCTCTCAGTGTTCCGCTTAGCATGTTGCCTCACATAGAGTAAAAGCTCAATAAACAATTGCTAAATTGTAGGTATGTACTTATTTACCAGTAAATGGGTAGGGGAAGGGAGGGAAGGAGGGCAAGTTGTTCAGCCCTTCAGAGTAGAGTGGAGGCAGCAGATTGAAACGTCATTTAAAATCTGCCCCATGGTTGGCAGCGTCCCTTGCCCTCACCTAAAGCCATTTAAAGATGCAAAATGCTGCAGCTATCGTCAGCACCACCCATGAAGAACAAGTGCAGCTGCTGGAGGCCATAGAGACTCTGCAGGACCCAAGCATGGGAATAGATTTTCTGATTTTCTTTCTTCTTCTTCTTCTTCTTTTTTTTGAGTGCTTAAAACTTCAGGTACCCATGGAGCATTATGTAGAAAGAGTCACCACAAAAAGCCTTTTTTTTGGTGTCCCTTTCAGGGTCCTGTTTATCAACACAGCTGACTTGTCTCCTAAGGGGGACATTAAGCCTAAACAGAGCCAGCCCATCCATTTCTCCTTAGGTGCCCTGCAGGGCAGAGGGTCACACCTGCAGCTTCTCTTCATGACATACTCAGGAGCCACACAAAAGGAACACATGTCTGAACAGCATGGGTACAGGCTCCTGAGGGGTGCCTGTGGAACACAGCAGAACCTAATGACAGGTAGTAGGAGGGAGGCCCTTCTCTCTCTGCTTTTTGAATGGAATCCAAGCAGTCGTTTCCAGTATGGTGCACAAGGTGATTCATACAATTTTGTTTTAAATTACTTTTTAAAAATTTCAGTTTTAAATGTATGTATATTTTATCATGTATACACACACACACACACACACACACACACACACACACACATATAGTCTTTCTGGAAAGTAAATTATTCAGCCATGTAATGTGAAAAAATATATATATTCACATACACATGTACTGCATATTCATATGTATATGAGGGCTGTCCAGAAAGTATCCAGTCATGTAATATGAAAACTAAAGGCATTTATGGCTAGATTTTTTTCCAGACAACCTTTGTATATAGAGACTACTTTTATGTACCCCTCCTCTTAATTATATCACAAACCTTTGGACATTGTCCATAAAAGAAACATAAGACACTGAAAGGTAGAGAGGAGAAAGTAGACCAGCTAGGGATCTTGAAACTAAGATACAACAATGAGTTTCTTGGGTTTTCTTTTTCCTTCTATAACCTGGACTGGGATCTGGAAAAGCTGAAAAACCTGGAAATTCTAATGGGTGCAGACAGAAAAAGTATCTCTAAGAAAAGCCTGATCTCTTTAGCTAAAGGACCAGGAAAAGGACAGTGAAGCAAAATAGACCATCTAAATGCTACACACACACAAAATCTGTGATCCCACCCTTATCCCCATCATCAAAGGTCAAGTGGAGAGCCTACATGTCTACCCTCACCACACAGGGAGAAGCAATGAGGTGAGGTGCCCCTCATTCACCAGCAATGTTAGTATCAGTGGAGGCCTAATCAGTGAATGCCTGGAGTCTCATCCTCCAGCAGTAATAAAACACCCTTCCACTCCACATGGAGGCTGAGTAGGAAACTTGGACTTCCATCCCCACCTAGAAGCAATGAGATGGCATGGAGTTAGAGGAGGCCTGCTAAAAAAGAAGATTTAAATAAGGACCAGACAGAGTCTCATAATAAAAAAATATTCAGGATACAAGTGAAAATCATCCATTATATCAAGAACTAGGAAAATCTCAACTTGAACAAGAAAAGACAATGACAGGTGCCAATGTCTAGATTACACAGATGTTGGAATCATCTGACAAAGATTTTAAAGAAGCTAACATGAAATGCTTAAGTGAGCAATTATGAACATACTTGAAAGAAATGAAAAAAATTGAAAAATCAATGAAAAAAAAGTTGTAAAGAAGAACCAAATGGGAATTTCAGTACTGAAATATATAATAATTAACTTAATAAAAGAAACTTTCAGTGGATAGGCTTAACAGCATAATGGAGGTAACAGAGTCAAGAATCAGTGAACTTGAAGATAGAACAATAAAAATTACTCAATCTGAACAACATAGTAAAAAATATACTAAAAAAATGAACAGTCTCAGACATTTGTGCAACTATAATAGAAGATCATGTTTTAGTCACAGAAAAGAGAGAGTGGAGCTGAACAAATACTTGAAAAAATAATAGCTGAAAATTACCCAAATTTGGCAAAAGACTAAATTTGCTCAGATTTAAGAAGCTGAACAAATCCTAAGTAGAATAATCCCAAGAAACCCATGCTAAGACTCAGCATTGCCAAACTTCTAAAATTTAAAGACAAGAAACATTCTTGAAAATAGCTAGAGAGAAACCCTATCACCCACAGCAGAAAACAGTTTCTGTGACAGAAGATTTCTTAACAGGAACCATGGAGGCCAGAAAGTAATGGCATACTATTTTCTAAATGCTGAAAGAAAAGTCTGTCAACCCAGAAAGGTATGTTCAGTAAAAGAAAATATTCTTCAGGGAAAATGGCGCAGTCAAGACATTATAAGACAAAGGAAAACTAAGACACCTTGTCACCAGCAGACCTATCTTTTGAGAATGGTTACAGGAAATTTTTTAAACAGAAGGAATGATAAAAGAAGGAGTCATGGGATTTAGAAATGAAGAAAGAATAATGAAAGGAGTAAAAACGTGAGTAAATACAATGGACTTCCCTTCTACTATTGAGTTTTCTAGATTATGTCTGATGATTGATGCAACAATTATGATACTGTTATGGTTTTCAATGTATATAGAGAAAATATTTAGTATTATAAATGAAGGAGGGTAAAGGAACGTAAGAGGAGGTGAGGTTTTTACATGTCTGTCATGTGAACTGGTAAAATGTGAATACCAGTAGATTGTGATAAGTTATATATAATGTATACTTAGAGCAACAGTTATACTAAAAAATCTATACAAAGGGATATACTTGAAAACACTATAGATGAGGCAAAGTGAAATGCTGGAAAAATGTTCAGATAACCCAGATGAAGTAGGAAAGAGGAAACAGAAATGAACAACAGAGGGAACAAACAGAAAAACAAAATAAAATGGGGCAGACGTAATCCCTAACATATCAATCAATACATTGAATTTAATGGTTTAATGTGCTAATTGAAATACAGAGATTGATAGTGGATTTAAAAAAAATGATAAAACTACATGCCATCCCTAAGAAGTTATTTCAAATGCAATACTATAGGTAAGAAAAATAAAGTATGAAAGTAAAAGCTTGGAAAAACCATGTATCAATAATCAGAAGAAACCAGACAGGAGTGGCTATATTAACATCAGCTAAAAGATACTTCAGAGAAAAGAAAATTACCAGGGACAGAGAGAGACATTACATAATGATAAGTTTACCAAGAAGACATAGCAATCCTAAGTGTGTATACATCTAATAACAGCGCTACAAACTATGCAAAACAAAATTGATAGAACTGAAAGGACGAATAGACAAATCCACAATTAGAATTGAAGACTTCAACATCTCTCTCTTCAATAATTGATAGAGCAATTAGAAAATCAACAGGATAGATATATGTAGAAGAAATCAGTACCATCAATCAACAGGATTCAAAAGACAAAGAACACTCAACCCACCAACAGCAGAGGACACATGCTTTTCAAGTACCCAAGGGATATTTACCAAGTTTGATCATGTCATGGGCCACAATACAAACCTCAATGAATTTGAAAGGATTGAAATAACACAGAGGGTATCCTCTGATCAACCACATGGAATAAAACTAGAAATCAGTAACAGAAAGATAACAGGAAAATCTCTAAACATGTGAAAACTAAACAGCGCAGTTCTAAATAATCTATGGGTCAAAAAAGTCTCAGGGGAAATAAAAATATATGTTGAACTGAATGAAAATAAAGCAGGATCCAAATTTCATGTATAATCACAGTGTAAAATACAGAAAAAAGATTAAGAAAATTATGTCTACATTAAACAGCATTTGCTTATCAAAAGACAAGACAAAGCAAAAACCACTGGAAGAGGGTGACAGAGAAAATGCTCAGTGTGCCAAGTCCCAGGTCATGTTCCTCTTTTCCGGGTACACAGAATGCTGTCTCTCCCAGCTCTCTTCCCTGGGACATCAGTTCTGGTTGCAACAGGCAAAAGAAGATACATTCAAATTAGCATTATTCAATGAAGTTTAATTAAAGGACTAGTTATAAAAGTAGGGGGGAGGGGCTTAGTGAAACCACAAGGGATATTACAGTGCCCTGCCTGCCGCAGAGGGCAGTGGGGCTGTCAGTAATCCAAGGCCTGAAGGGGAAAGTGCAAGGACTGAGAAAGTGAGGGGTGTATGGTGAACCACTAGAGAAAACTGTGTGAGCTTTTGTGAAGTGGCAACCCAATGTGGGGAAGCTGGAGAAATAAACCTTCTCCTTTATCTCTCTCCCTTGATCTCCTGCCTGGATCCCTATTGGCCAAACTCAATTGGAATCCAGAGGTAAAATTGTCCCTGTGATCTGTAATCCATACAGATTAGCCTCCCAGGGCAGAAAGCAAGGTGGAGAAGAGTAGATCAAGGATGTGTGTGTGTATGCGTATGTGTGTGTATGTTGAGGGGGAGGGTAGAGGTAAATGGAATGTTATCTGAGAGGCAGAGGGACCCAGAGATTGTATGACAGTGTGTAAAATGACAGCATCATGAGATAGATGAGTTGCCAAAAGGAGCCATGCAACCCCAAATTAACTATGATGTGAGTGAGAAACAAACTTTTATTATATTAAGCCACTGAGGTTTGAGATTGTTTATTAAAGCAGCTATTGCTAATTACCCTAATACACCCAATAAAAGTTAGGACCTCAAATTCTGTGTGGAGTCACATATTAAATGCACATTCCAGCCCTCATGAGTAATTAAAAAGCGATTCCAATATTTACTTGTGTCTCTTGAAAAGCACCAATGAGGATACAATTCATAATCTAAATGATGCCTCTTAAAACCTATTTTATCACAAATACAATCCTCTTTGCCCAGATACTCTTCATCCATCAACCCTTGAAAACTTCCCCCAAATTTCTGCCTATACAGGATTTGTTCTTATTCATCCCCGCTTCCCTCCCAGCTCTTTATAGTGTAGGTTATTTAGCTTCTCTCTCTTGTCTTCTCCATCACCCCTTTAGTCTCTTTTATCACAGAAGATCCCCAAATCTGGTTGCCTAATACAGAGGGATGTGTAGGGCTTATATAAAATTAAAATAGGGAGATGGGAGGAATCTAAGGATATGATTAAAACACAGGCCATGTGTTTGTGGCAGGCTGGCTGCCTTGAGAATTGGTCTAGGAGAAGAAGTTGACATGCAGTGTGTTTATTAGGGAGAAAACTTCAGATCAACACCTGTGAAAGAGAGGGAGGAAGCAGGATGGGAGAGGGAAAGCCATGCTGCCACACAGCAGCCCTAGAACACCTATTCAGCTCATCAGACTTGTCCTGCTTTGGGCCACATTGGTTCGGCCCTTACCCTGCTACCTCCATCTGATGTTGATGTGTGACTGTGGGTGAGGCAATTCCTGAGCAGGCTGACAGCTGAAGGCTGCCTGCTGAGAGCTCTCCCAGTAACTGGAACAATGAATCCTGCCTTGCAAGGAGACCTGGGCATCTGGTCTTGTGTCCATCATTGTGCAGAGGGTCTGTGAGTGTGTAAGAATTGGGCTGCAGCTCTGGCTTTGAGCTGTCTTCAGTTTCTGTGGTCGTCATTACTGTGTAGAGATTGCTGTCATTTCATCCATGTGCTTCATTCCTTTTGTAGAATGCCTCAAGCCCCTTGTACTATGCTACATTTTCTATTTCCTTGAGGAACCATGACAAAATTCCCTTCTTCCTAGAATCCTTGATGTCTGACCCTCTCAGTATCTCCCATGCTCCTGTTGTATTGCTGTTGGGCTTACTGTGTGGGAACTGTAGCCCCAGAAATTTCTCTCTGGACTCTCTGGGTTGCAGGTGTGTAGAAAAGTGTGTTAGTGACCTTGCCATAATTAACCGATTTCTGATTATTATTGAAGAACAGGGTAATGACTGTAGTCATTGCAAGGATTTATTTATGGCTCTACCCTCCTGACTGTTAGCCTCAAATGGTACTCTGGTGATATGGATAACTTGCTGGTCCTCTAAGATGACTCTTTCCTGATTGTATATAATTAGGGCCTGGGCTGCAATAGCCTCTTAATTTCTCTTTTCCCAATGAGCCTGGATTTTCATTTCTTGCTGTGTACCACACCAGCCTTGTGTAAGCTTGAGAGTAGAACCCTGAATAGCAGAGGGAAGAGGGGAATTAATGCTGTGGGGTCCTGGGCCATGCCTCTACTTTAGTTTGAAACCCAGCTTAGACATGAACTACTTGTATGAATTTAGGCATGTTTTTTAATCCCTATATACCTCAGTTTCCTCATCTGTAAAATACTGATAACAGTACCTATTGAATATAGTTGTTGTGAGGTGGAAATCCCGTATCACATGCTTAGCACTCTGTCTGACTCCTGAGCAGTATCTGTTCTGTGGTCGTTGTCATTGCTGTTCCATTTTTTTTTTCCTATGAGAAAAGTGAAGCTCAAATTGTTATTAGTGATTCTGATTGGCTGATGCACACCTATTTGTTCACCGACTTTCTTTGGCACCTTCCCTCCACCCCACCTCTAGTTGTGATATTGTAGTAAAATCCTGCAACCATTCTAACTCCAAACCAACTGCAATGCCGTAATGAACACACTGAGTCTCCCAATGAACACACTTAGTTCTCACTTCTTGCTGATGCCAATGCTCATGGGCTTTGGCCCTTCTGAGTCCCACAAATAACTGATCCATAAGGGGAACAACTCAGACTGAAGCAAAAGGTGGGAAATTGTTCAAAGGAGTAGTTTTTAGAAAGTTAACAATATTTAATGAATAACCCTCTTCGTACCTTCAGCCTTATTTCTAATCACCAAGTTTCTTGAACTCTATGCTCTATTACATTTCCTTGAAGGTTCCATGCTCAAAAACCTGTGAGCATATGTGTAGACCGCTTTCCTCTGTCTTTAAATCTCTTTTTCATTTCCCTGTCTTCACTTAGCTGATTCCTACAGTCTACCATAGAGTTCAGGTCTTCCATTATTTAATGCTCTCCTCCAAGATTGCAGATCTTCCAATTTCTATGGAAAATCATCATATCTCATCATGCTCCATTTAGTGTCTTTATTCTTCATCCTGCTATCTTTTTAGGATCTCTTTTAACTCCCGACATCACGATCTAGACAGTAGTTAATCCACAACTCATGGGTATGAGGAAGAAAGGATTACTGTTTACCCAGCACTGAAGGCGTCGTAATAGAGAACTCTGTGCTCCATGGTTTTGTGTATTAATCCTATATGTATACTTGTACATGTGAGTTCTATTTACCCACTCATTTATCTTCCAACAATAAAATATTAATTGAGTAATACATATCTGAATCAGGGCAAAGATGAATCCTTGCCTTCAATGAGCTCATAGCTCTATTTAGGAGGTAAAGTATATTCACAGAAATTATAGAGTGAAGCAAAATTCAGTCAGTGTTATAGGATCAAGTTTTAATGGAAAAACAAAATAGCTTTTGTGACTGGGGTAATAGAAAAAGGAATCCTTGTAGAGAATATGGTACTTTAACTTTACCTGGAAGGAAGGGTAGGGTTTCAATAGGTAGCAGGCAAAGGAAAAGAGCAGGAGCAATAGTACCAGTGCAATGTCAAGATATTTCATGCATCCACATGTAGCTTGAAGGAAGTAGTGGGAAGTAAGGCTAGATACCTGGTTATCACAATGAAGGGGAAAACTAGATAAGAAGTGAAAACTACTTTTGGTAGGAGATATGGGATTATTGAAAGGTTCTGATGTCAGAGTGACATCAGAAGAGCTGTGCATCAGGCAGATTGATTTGGCAATGCTGTGCAGAACTTATTTCCAGGAGAGACCAACCCTAGGAGGAGAGTGAGATGTCTGGCTAGACCAACCTGTTGACAATGAGCTACTTAAGAAAGAAGAGTATTAGGGTGTTCAAGAAGCCTGATGCATACAACATGTATGTTGGGGTGGAAGAAGGTTTTGAATACAAGTAAATGGGGAGATGGTGAGACCCTGACTGAATAGCCAGTTTTGAAGAAATACACTGAGTTTCACTTTAGAGCAATGGGTTAGAAGTGTCAGCAAGAGCATCATATAGAAGAGTTCAGCTGCAGTAGGAATTGTGGGGCTAGAGGTGTCATCAAAGCTGGTGCCAGAGTTGATTAATTGTATTAAGAGCTTATGGAGAAGAACAGCAAAAAGACAGAAAGCTGATAGTCCTTTTCTTTAGTGTGTAGACTTATTTTGTCTTTTGAGGGACTCATTAGCTAACTGTTTTCCTGACCTGAGGAGAAAGTGAAATCAATTGCCTTGATAGAGTGATTGAGGTATCCAGAAATATGTAGTGTGAAATAGCTTCACTCCACCATAAGGCTAGAACATGGACTCAAGGTATTTGATTTGCTAATCACTTATTCTTCTGACCACCCAATTAGTGTATCCTGATGGCAGCATCCTTCCTGCCCCACCCCTGCCCCTCACTGAGATAAACAATAAAGACTCAGAGTGTTATTTCAAAGTCCATCTTTTGCTGGATTCCCAATGGGAAACAGATTCACCAGAGCTGTGTGAGAACCCAAAAGGCAGGGACATCAGACAAAAACGAGACCAAGTCTAGTGGCATACAGGAGTCATAGATCACTCCGTCTTCTCTGGAGACTGGCTAAGACCATTGTCCCTGAGTCCTTGGGAGTTTATGGTTTTGTATTAAATCTAAGTGTTTCCTTTTGATGAAGTGTTTTATGATGGACATTATAAATTACTCTAAGGAAACTTTTTAGTTAGCAAGAATTTATGACAACGATAAATTTGGGCAATGTCTTTTTAAGTATCTCTATGAATGAACACTTTCAAAATTTCCCCAGATTCTAATCCAAAATAGAGCCTATTGGTGGTTATTTTTGTACTTTTCATGTCTCAAGTGACTTCTTTTATTAGGATTCCTAAAAATAAGACTTATGATTTATCCTGATGACATATTAACAGCCAGTCATACCAAATACATTTTTCTCTCTTATGTGCCAGAAAGTATGCTCTTGCTGTCAGCCTTTGGGGTATAGTGAATTTCAAAAAGTTCTCTGGTATTTTTCCTCAACATTGAACATTTCTTAGCTTTGTAAGTTATCAGAGTAGTTAGAGGATCTGGAGAGAAAAAGAAACAGAAATGAAGCTAGAATGGTGTCTTATCAATAAGACAAAAATAAAAAGATGAAAGTCATCTTGTGGCTTTTATTTGTAAATTATTGAATTGGATCAGTATTATGGTGAATCCTATTAATGGGTAAGAAGGACTCTGTATTTAATTGCACTCAGCCAGAATTAGTTGGCTCAGTGGCCACACTTAAATATTGCCAATATGAAAGAAAGCTTATATTTGGTATTAAAAACCATTTTCAGAGTTTGGTAATTTTGGGGAAACAACCAAAATCATTTGAATTTCACAGGGTCCTTTACTGTTTATCTCTTAGGCTGTACTTCTTAGATGTGTTTACAGCAGAAAAAGCAATCAAATCACTGGCCACTTAAGATTTTCCCAAGAGTAGATGAGTCATTCATGACTCATTAGAGAAAGGAAGCATCTTTCATCTACTGCAAAAAAAGAAAAAAAAACAAAAACACAACCCTCTCTAAATGCTTTCATCTTTCATATAACATAATTTGTCTTTATCCTCTGTATACAATCCCTCACAATTAGAATTCAGAGGTCTTAAGAACCAGTTAAAAATATACAGTGTGTCCTTTGGGTATTTCATAAGTACTATCTTCATATTAGTTAAGAATTTTCATATCTCTGTCAGATATCATTTTGACCTTGAAATGTTAATTTGGTTTCTTATAAACAGAAGCCAAAAAGTGCATGAGGACAAAGGGATAAATAGTAAAACAACAACTTTATGTATGTTAGATTGTGGCCCCTTGGTGCTTTTGTTCTAAAAAGGATGTTCCCCCCTCACACAGTTTTTTAGGGGAAAAAAGGTACAGTGTAGGAATGCAAAAATGTGCAGTGGAATTTGGATTTGTTCTTACATCTCTCCATGTGCCCATCACCAGGCTGTTGTTCTCTAAAGAAGAAACTTTTTGGATTTGTCCACAGAAAAGAAGTTCTGGCACAAGTTTTTGACATAAAATTGCTTCTCTATTGATATTTATTGAGTAAATCAGCTCATCAAAATAGTTTTGAATGGATTGGAGTTAAATTATAATTTATACTAAATACATAAACAAACAGATAAAGGAATATACATATGAGCCATTCTTCCAGAGTGTCCGAGGGCCATAGACATTGATTTGGCAGCTTTGCTAAGGAACCTCGTGGATGCTGTTGGGTCTCCAACATTACTGTATTTGGCTGGAGGTTCTAGAATGCACTTGAATGAACTAGAACTGATTTGAAAGCTGCAGAGCTAGCTCATCTTGTTTAACACACTCTGTTCAACATTCATTGATTGTTCATTTATTTATTCTTTCTTTACACTCATTTAACAGTGTTGGCACTGAGTTGGTGCTTCTTTAAGATGGTCATTGAATGAATTTTTCTATGTATATACTTCACATTTCCTGACCAGTTTCCTCACCACCTATAATGCATGTGATAGCTCACCCATTTTGGACTGGTGGCAAGCAGCTGTGTGTGTGTAGAGTAGACTGGGTCCTTTAACAATCACTGGGTGTGGGGCACTGATGTGAGGTGGTGGGTTCCATTTAAAAGCCAAAATGCAAATCCAAGGCAAGGGTGGCCTTGGGAGACAAAACAGATAATAAAGTCAAATCTAACTCCAGGCTTAGAGTATAAAATTAGAGCATGAAGCATACACTACATGGAGTCTAAATGACTGTTGGCAGTCCTTCGAACTGCTCATAAAGTTCTGCCTGTGTCATCTCCTTTGTGCACCTTGGGGACCAACCTGATGTTTTCCAACAAGCCACTCCTGGCCAGTGTTCCTCCAGGGTCTCTCACTATCTCCCTCCACTTCCCCCGCCCCCCCATTTCCCCATCCCTGTCTCCCTTCTTTCCTCCCTTTTCCTTGGTCAAATGCATATATTTTAATTTGTATAAATTGACTCTATGATACTAAACCCTGGGAACTGGACTGTAAAGTCCAAAAGTTCTCCAAAAAGTATAAGAAATATTTCATGAACAGCAGGCCTGCAAAACAGGGTTAGGAAGATGGATTGAGTGTTTGACTTGTTGTGGTAGAATGTAGAGGCATGGCAAGGCCAGTTGGGACTCTTTACAGCATGTCTGGTCACTGGCCCATGAGTGTCCTCACCCACAGTCCCAAACTGATTGAGCAAAAAGGATGAGGAGAGAAAAGAGAATGACAACAATATATGGGTGCCAGCACACACTCCTCCAGTCCTTGCGCTCTTGTCTCTGGGATCGTACACCATTGACAGGATTTCCTGACTTAAATTTTTATAAAACTGAGTATTGCAAGGGTTTACTGTCATTTAAAATACTTACAATTTTAACACACTTAAATTGAGTCACTGATTTAAGAACAAAAACACTTTTAAGACATACCACCTGAGAATGCCAGTAATTTGCCATACAGATGTTTTGAAATTAAGTCACATTATTTAATAATAATAATAAAAACACAAAATGTTAGAAATAAAAAGGGTATCTCTGCCACTCTAATATGACAGTTCTTTTTCTTCCTCCCTCCCTCCTTCCCTCCCTCCCTTATTTTCTTCTTTTCCCTTCCTTTCCCTTCCCTCCCTCCCTACCTTCCTTCCTTCCTTCCTTCCTTCCATGTTTATTCTGTGTCTACTCTTCCCAGGCACTCCTTTAGGCCCTTGAGATACAGTATCACAAAACCAAGACTCTTGGAGCTTACAGATATTAAACAACAGACATAAAAATACATAAATTAAGTAGTATGTTAGAAGGTTTTAATTTTATTGGGCAAAAGAAAAGTCAACCAGGGTAATGGGGTGTGAGAATACCTGAGGGAAAGGGATAGGTAATGGCATTAAGGAAAATGGTCAGAGCAGGTAAACTGTGAGTCAGGACTTCAAGGAGATAAAGGTCACTGTGTGGACATATGAAGGAAGAGCAGAGAGCCATAACCACAAAAGCCTTGAAGTAGGAACTTACCTGGGAAGTTTCAGGACTAACAAAGAGTGGAGCAAAATGAGTAGGTGGGGAGGATAGTGGAGATAAAGTCAGAAAGATGAGGTGAGGCCCATCATGTGGAATCTTCAGAGCTTTGCCCTTCCATCCAAATGGAGTTGAGCTGAGTGAAGTGACTTATATTTTAAAGGCATTTCTCTGGCTGCTTGGTGGATAGGAGATGGAGGCAGGGCAAGGGTGGCAGCAGGGAGACTAGCTGGGAAGCCACTGCAGTAATAGTGGCATTACTAGATGCATCTCACAGGAGATGATAGTTGCTAGGCCAAAATAGAGCAGTGGTTCACTTATCCCCATTTTGTGTGGTCCTAAACATAATCCCATGACTTCATAATTAAATTAGCATATACAACATTGAAAACACAGCAGGCCATTTGTATGTTTTCATGGGGTTAAGTGTCTGTCCAGATCCTCTGCCCACTTTTTAATTGGGCTGCTTTTTTGTTGTTGAGTTGTACTAGTTCTTTATGTATTTTAGATATTAGTCCCTTATCAGATTCATTGTTTGCAAATATTTTCTCCAACAGACATGTGAAAAAATGCTCAACTTCATTAGCCATTAGGAAAATGCAAATCAAAATCACAATGAGATACTATTTCATACCTGTTAGAATGGCTGTTATCAACAAGACAAGGAATAACAAGTGCTGGAGAAGCTGTAGAGAATAAGGAATGCTTGCACACTGCTTGGTGGAAATGTAAATTGGTGCAACCACTATGGAAGACAGTGTGGAGGTTCCTCAGAAAATTGGGAATGGAGTTGCCATATGACCCAGCAATCCCCCTTCTGGGTATCTACCCCTCAAAACTTGAAAACCTCAGTTCACAAAGACTTATGTACCCCAGTGTTCATCACATTGCTGTTTACGGTGGCCAAGACATGGAAACAACCAAAGTGCCCTAAGACAGATGACTGGATAAAGAAGCTGTGGTACATATACACAATGGAGTATTACTCAGCTATAAGAAAAGATGAAGTACTGCCATTTGCAACAAAATGGATGGACCTGGAGATCATCATGCTAAGTGAAATAAGCCAGATAGAAAAAAACCAAGAACCATATGACTTCACTCATATTTGGAATATAAAACTGAAAGCAACAAAGAAAAACTCATGGACATAGTCAATAGTTTAGTGGTTACATGAGGGCAAAGGGGGAGGGGTTAGAGGAGGGAGGGGGAATCAAATATATGGTGATGGAAAAAGAACTGAAAGGAATAAAAAAGAAATATAGCAGGCCAGAAACCCCAGCAACTTAGCTGTCAGTCTACCCTTTAGTGCTCCTATCAAAGGCCATGTAGTTAACAGTGGGATTCAGAATTTGGGAGGAGCATGCCTTGGAGAATTTTGTAGGTCCATTGCCTGAGAGTTGTCTGGAAGAGACTATCTATCCATTCAACAAATTTCTTCTAAATGAATATATTAATGAATTATTAGTAGTATTGTTTGCTGCTTCAAGGATCACATGCTTCACCCATTTACCTTCGTGGGATCTGGTGAACTAAATGCGTTTGAGATTATGAGATTCTTTTCTGCCTAATTTATTTTATAAACTGCAAATGTAAATCATACAGCTCTCACATGCAATTTCAGTTGAGAGGGTAATGGCGATGTTGCCATAATTGAGACATTCTAACTTGGGGGAGGGGGACGGGCGCCTTCAGAACCACTGAGTCGGAATGCCATTTCAACTTTTTTAAAAGATGCTTTTAGTTTAAAAAATAATTTTTAGAGTGTCATTTTTGTAATTCTAATTTCAATTTATAGCCTAAACATTGCAATGATCTTGAGGGTGGGGGGTGGGGTATTGCAGCAGGTCTTTGTCTGCTAATGTTTCTATTACTGCATCCACATAAAACAAGAACTTTTTTTTTTAACTTCTGACATAAGCATTTTCTAACTGTGTTCTATTATGGGACAACAAACACTGCAGGGAAGCTTGCTGTTTTGGGGAGTGATGTTGTGGTGGTAGTTTTACATCTTTTCCACTTTATTTCTATGACAAGCTGAATGAGATAAAGGTCTGTGGATCCTTGCTGTGAAATGCTGGAACTGGAAGGAATCTTAAAGATAAACTAGCCCAAGCCTTATATTTTGCAGATGGGGAAACTGAGGCTTAGGTTGGTTAATTAAATAATGTGATGAAAAACCAGTACTTACATTGTGTTTTCCTGATGTTATTAAAACCTAGATTATATCATACCTTACCAGTCTGTGTCTGGCCACGTAAGGTGAGTAGCATCTAAGCTAATGGAGTTCTTGTGGAGTTTTATTATTCATTATTATGAAGTTTATCTTTGTTGCAGTATTCTGTCAAAAAACCAGATTTTTAGGCTTGATGAGACACGTTGAAAAAGGCAAAACAGATGGGGTTTAAGGCAACCTTGCTCTCTTCACAGTTAGGACAGTAGACAAATGATGAGGGAAATCATTTTTTCAAAGAGCAAACGCTCAGCTTTGTCCTCCAGAAGCTGAAGTGAGATGCTATGTCTTGCTGTGCTTTGTCATTCTGGAGAGATTGACTGATGCTCCCAGCTAGGAAAACATAGCCTTATAACTCACCACTAGCAGGGAGAGTCACACCCCTCTGTAACAGACAGTAATGGCTGCAATAAAATAAGGCTGCAGCTCAGACAACAGAAAAGTGTCACTGTCGGCAATGGGGGTGTAAACATCATCTAATTAATGGACATGCCAATAGGCCGAGGCAGTGTGCATAATGGAATGAATTCAAAATTGGGACCCTCAAATGGGGTACAGATTCTGGTGCTATAGGCTCTCTAGGTGATCTTGGGCAAGATGTTGGGCCTCTGTTTCCTTATTTGTAAACTGAGAATAATAGTGCACACCTCTCAGCTGAGAAGGCACTTAGGTGCTGAATGAGAGAGAGGAGTTGCGTGTGACATCCAGTGGCAATATGTAGAACCTGCTATGGAAAGTGCCTCCTTGGTCTGACATCCCTAAACCTGTGATAAACAGGGCAGTGAGCTCAGTATGGGAGCTGAGAACTCTGCTGAGGATACAAACACAACTGCTGAAATGACGAGTTGAAAGGTCTGTTTTTTCAGTCATTAGTTTTTTAGAAATATTGAGGTTTACAGACTATAGATCTGGGCTAAACTCTGTTGGCAGCAAAAATGATCTTCCACATATAAGTAGTTTTATGCTGTCTCAAAGCAAGGTTATCCTCATTGTCCATACTGCCCTGTATATTATTTCATTAGGTTGTGTTTAAAGTGGACTGTGCCTTTCTTTTCCTTTTTTTTCCCCCTTCCTTTCCCTTCCCTTTCCTTTCTCTTTGAACTAAGTTAGCAGTTTGTGAGTGCAGACATTGTGACCTTTTACTGACTTTTTCCTCTTACTTCTGGATATGTCCTGGTAGCAGTGTCCTGAGAGGTCTGGTTACCTGCATGCCTTTTCATTTGGGGAAGAAGGCATTGCTGAGTGAGACACTAGTCTAGTGGATGCTGTGATGAGCACCCAGGTCCCCCTTGAGGACTGCTGGGTGCACTGCAGACACTAAGCCCTCAGTCACCCTCAGGTTTCAGGAGTTGTCTCGTCTGAAGAGCATCACCTTACTCAGGGTAGCCCACACGTCCTGACTGGTTGAAGTAAGAGGTGTAAAGTCCTGGACTCCCACACCATCTTGGGATGACTCTCAAGAACCATCCTGGCTTCATAGCTTCTGTGGGGTCAGCCAAGGCCTTTTTTGAGCATCTCAGCTCAGCTCCCTTCTATGCCCAACCCTGCTTCCATTCTGTCCCTTGCACAGGTAGCAATCCCATAAGCACTAGCTAAGAACCTACTTCCTGTATTCTCATCTCTACCTCAGATCTGCTACACAGAGACCCTGATCTATGAAAATGACAATATTTATATGAAGTGTGTGTATATGGATGTGCATCATGATTGTTTTCATTGCTTGGTCTCTAAGTCAGTACTACCTGCTCTGATACCTCACCATGCCCTGCATATGTTCTTCGTTCTAGTTTCTCTTCATTCTCTACCCTTATCAGCATCTACTGGCCACTGAATTTTAAATTCTAAGGCTTTCTTTTGGGAATAGTCTCTGTGTTCAGGTGCAGAGCAGGATGGTGGTGGTGGTGAGAGGTTGGAGGTGATGGTGGTGGTGACCAGATTGGGCATTTCAATAGTCTTTGAGTCAGAATTTTGCAATTCACATGAACAGTTTTAAATAATTAAATGTTTTCCTCCTATTTTGATCTTTAACCCTTTATCAACCAATAGAGTGCATTTCAAATGAAAAGCAATTTGTTTTCAAAGTATTTAAGAGCCTGACCAAGTCACAAGTGAAATGACATGTTAGCTGTGTTGTGCTTTGGATGGTAAAGTTATAGGTCACCTTATTCTGTTTCTGTTTTTCCCCCACAAAGATTTCTAAGTAAAGAACATACATTAATTTTGTAAGTTAAAAAAACGGTTTGTTAAGAAAACTCCCTCACTACATCCTGAGCACGTCCTTGGCAGCCATGGTAAGAAAACCCTAAATGCTCCTGACCTCTCTGAAATGAACATGCTAATTGATTGAGCCTGGTGGACTTGAGGGCTTTTTGGTCAAGGCAGAAAATACCATTAGAAGATAGAGCATATTTCATGCTGCAGCTCGTAATCTCAGAACATTGACTTTTTTTCAGTGCAAGTTACAGAAAAGATGTGAGCATAGCAGCCAGGGTTGGGAAATTTCATCTTCCTTTTTACAGATGTTCATTAACATAACAAAACATTAGTGGATGTTTAGCCTGTACCCTTGTCTGTTCTAAGCAGAGACTGAATAAAAATATGTCAGAAGTAAGTGAACTAGACTAGGAAAGGCATTTTCATCTGGAAAAAAAAAATGATGTGAAATATGTGGTCACCAAAGAAGGGCCACCATGTTTTATTTTGTAATTATGAAAATTTGTCTCTTTTGACAAGTGAAATGAATTTAGGCACTCAGGCATGGGGAGGAAGTTGAATTGTCTGAAAATTAAATCAAAGTAAAAATGAAAAATATAAATGGGTGTTTCATATTCACTAACATGGGAGTCATCTTTTAGATCTGACATTTTGAAGCAATCCCTGAGAAACTTGATAGCTCATACCTCTAAATAAATTATAGTCCTGAGTAGTGTGGAAATAATTGAGAATGTTTGTTGTTTTTAAATAAATGCAATAAATCTGGAATGGTGTCAGCAGTCTAGAGTATAGAGGTACCATTTTACACTCTGAGATGTGTAATGTGCTGAGATCTACATCACAGGAAGACACATATGAGGTATATGTAGACACAGTGGATATGACAGAACCTGCATGCACACACATGCATATTTAGAGAGCAGCATGGAATTGACCAAAGTGGGTGAGGTCCACCACACAGATCACTTCTGAGTCTATTATATCCTAGAGGTGTGGCCCAGGGCAAGTCACTTTCTTTCAAACAGGGGAATGTTGATAAAACTGTGCCTTCTAGAAGATTGATAGGCACTCAATTAATTGTTATTACAATAGGTGTGAAAACACCTTCAACCACAATGCCTGACATTGAATGGGGCCTCGATGAATGGTAGTCAAAAATTAATCTGAGTATTTTTAGTAATCTGTGTCTGTGTTTACTGTGTGTGCTTTGTGTATATGTGTGTACTTTGTATGTGTATTTGTATATATATGTGCAACTTTAGTGTTTTATATGTGTATGTATGTGTACCTTCTGTGTGTGCTTTGTGTATGTATGCACTTTATATGTGTTTGTATTTGTGTGTATGTGCATGGATATAATTTGTGTGTCTATGTGTCCATTGTGCATGTGTTAGTGTGTGTGTGTGTGTGTACTTTGGTTTGGGCATCTTTGAAGAATGAAGTCCCTTCCAGGACTAGCAGTGAATCATCCTTTGTGCCCTCATAGGTCTGCAGCTCCACTGAGGAGAGCTCAAGAGATGAACCTGGTGCTTTGGTTTTCAAATGAGGAGCTGAACTGTCTCAGTTCCTGTGCACCCTTGAGTACACTTAAGTAAATATTTATAGATTACTTAGCACACACATACACACACACACACACACACACACACACACACAGTGTTTTAAAGGTGTGGCTACTTTTTAGCTTTAACCCAATAAAGTTTTGGGTATCTTACATTATTTAAAAACAAATGAGCCCCAGAAATGGTGTCTTGTGGGCAATTAATGAGATGATGAGGTTGGGAGTCTTAAATTTTTAAATCAGTCCCACATTCAAGGATGGTTTATTCAAGACAAAGAAATTCTTTGACTAAATTGAGTAAAGGGAATTCATGATAAGAAATTGAGAGTGTGAGACTGAAAGGAAAAAACTAGCTATACGCTCTTTACATCTCTACCTGTCTTTCCTCTCTCCTTCCTTGCTCTTCTCTCTGGGGAAATGTAGTTTCTTGGCTTTGCACATGTGCTCCCACTGTCTGCCGTTTTGGATTTTTCACTTTGAGTCGAGTATTTCTGCTTTCTTATTGCACGTGGATGTCCAAAGGGCCATGTGGCTTGACCTTCCCTGATACCATTATTCCTTGTTCTCATCCCTGTTTTCTCCCTTCCCAGCAGCTTTACTCTTTATACCCACTTGGTTTATTATATGTTTGCAGGTATGTTTATTCATCTTCCCCATTGGACCCAGACATTTTAAGAGTGAGTGCTGTATCTCACTCTTTACTCATCCTTGGAGCCTCCCATGATGCCTGGCACACAGGATTTGCTAAATAAGTATCTGCTAAGTAAATGAATGGATGAACAGCAACCTCAGTCCTGCAGTCTACATGACTCTTACAACCATCTCTTGTTTATACCCAGCCAGCATTCTTATTGTCTTTTTCTAGCAATAACTCCTTCATTTTCCTTTGACTCCACACCTAGTTAATTAGCATGTTTCATCCCCTAGTCACAATAACCAGTTCAGCATTGGGCTTGGGACCCAAACTGATCCAGTGAGACATAATTCTAACTTTTATTGGAATTATAAAGGTCTTTCTAGGGCTTTCAGCATCTATTTTGCTGTGTAAGAATAATGTCAACACAAAGGAAAGCACGAATAAAAGGTAGAGAGAAATGAAGTCCTGCTGAAATTGTTTGAGCCCCTAGATCCAGCCTTACCTGAAGCACGTATCACCTTATCTCTGTACTTCTCAGTTGCATGAACTAAAGCATTCCTCCCTCTTCTTCAGATTTTTTATTTTTATGAACTAAAGCATTCTTCCCTCTTCTTCAGATTTTTTATTTTTAATACCACCAGCAGATTTGGGGCTCCTGTTACAAATCCCAATATTTCCCATCCTGAATTTACTTGATGGAAAGGCAAACAACCTTAGGATGAGTTGAGGCCCAGTTCAAGTCTGTGAGAGCGTGGGGGCACCCTTTCTGTCAAGTGCCTGCTAGAGAGATCTGGTGGGATGGGTTTTATTTTGCTCAAATAATGTTACTAAGAAAATTAAAAAAAAAAAAAAAAAGTTTGAGTTGTGCTCATGTTTCTTTTAGCCTGAGCATCTTAAATTGTAAATTCCACCATAGAGCTAGCTGAGTTGGTCATGATGTGTGCCATTTCTCCATGAGGCATCCATCTCAGTTCCACAGCTGTGATCAGAGGGTCAGCATCATGTGGCCTGTTCCATGCTCAGCAGACACATGGGATCAGCTTCTCTCAGATAGCTTGCTATCTGGGAACATGAAGGGTACAAGAAACAATGGGCTTTCTAATACAACTAACAGCATCAATTTGTGACACTGTGGAAGGCTGAGCTGGAGATGCTGGAAGGAATGGTGAGGTATATGGATGCATACAAGAGCTTTTGATTGAACTTCACCAGGAGTTTCTGGGAGAACTTCTAAGCCTTTCTGGGTGTGGAGGCAGGAAAAGGGGAACTGATGGATGAACTTTCCTCCAGCTTCTCACAGGATAAAACAGAGGTTGTACATCTTCAAACAGCAAAAGGCCTAGGGCATCTTTTCTTTATCAAGTCCTATTTCCTCCTTGGTATTTCCAAGTCTTTGGTGCATCTGACAGTTTCCATTGTGTAACTGATTGCTAGGGCTCCATGAACAGGCAGTCCAGCAGAATTAACCTTCCACCGAGGTAACAACAGGGCCTCCCCTGAAATGGGGTCACATCCAAGGATCTAAGAGATTGCACAGGGAGGGGAGGGGATTCCTGAGAGCCCTCTCTGCCAGGGTCCCATGGGGAACACTTTGGAAACTGGAAGATGGGGGCAAAGTCCCTGGCAGGTTCAGGTCTTGAAAGACCCAGTCACTGGAGCTTTCACCTGAGAGATAGAAAGGACTCCTGGGCCAGGGGATACCAAGTCTCTTAGGAGGAGTGCTGGGAGGGACTGCGGCTGACCAGAGGCCCCACTGCCCTTCCAGAGGAGAGAAGAGGAGACACTAAGCTTTGATAGCTGCCTGCCCCAGTAGGTACCCAGGCCTGCCCCTTCCTACCCCAACTCACTGTGCTGCTGGGGATACATTCTCTAGTATCTCTTTAACCCATTTTCTTTCTCTGTGTAATGGGGGTGAAAAGACTTTCCTGGTAGGCTTGTTGTAATTATTAGACCAGAAAAGGCATATGAAATGTGTGGGGCTCCTGGCGGAAGGGACAGTCTTGGTCACAGCCTCTGCTCTTCTGTTTTCTCTCTGCTTGCTCTACATCAACTGTGCGCACCTGAGTCTAGTAGTGCCCAGGAAGACCATCTTCCCTCTCGAACCCAGTACAGCACCTAACTAATGACAAGTGCTCAGTGTGTATTTAAGTTCTGTCGTATATGGGCTATACGTCAGTAAATTTCTATTGAACATGTGCTCTGAGCTGTGATCTGCATTAGACACAGTTGCCTCAGGGATGAGGCAGATATCCCTTCCCTCGTGATTTGTGCAGTTTAGCCAGGAGCTGCCCCTTTCTCTTCCCTGTCTTGGGCTATGCCTTCTTTTTCCCTCATATGCATGATGACATAGGTATTATTATCCTTGCTTTATAGAAAAGCAGCTGTGACTCAGGACAATGTGAGCTCTGGGTACACAAAGGAATAAAATAGAATGAAACCTAGTGTAAGAGGGGCCTCCAAGACTCCTGTGAAGAGAATCTGGGCTGGGGGCTCTCCTGTAGGCTAGAGCAGGACTGAACTCCTTGGACTGCGAGGAGGGGCTAGGTATGGTTCAATGAGGTAACTGAGATCTCTTCTTGGATTCGTGTGTGTGTGTGTGTGTGTGTGTGTGTGTGTGTATGTGTGTGTGTGTGTGTAAGAGAGAGCATGAGTGAGCGAGCATGCATGCAAATCTATACACAGAGAGGATGGGTCCCAGTGGAAGAACTTCCTGGGCTGTACATGGTTGCTAACCCTGAGGTCTCTGCTTATAGGAAGAAGAACTGTAAGTAACATTTAGGTCAGGAAGAAGCTCCAGGACACCACTACATTGCCTGGGTTCCTCAGCAGAGTATACTCAGCTTGGCTGGGGGGCCACGTTGGCAGACCACTGAGCTGCTGTAGACAACCATACCAGCAGTGGGCGAAGTGGAAGCTGGACCTGGGTATTGACCCTTGAACACTTGGAGGTTGTGTGGACATGAATGACATGCATTGAGTAACTATTAATACTAAGAGGCAATTTCAGGTGGATGAGTTTATCTTACCTCATTTAATTGAAAGGCAAAATTTAATACCTGCTGCAAGCCCAAGGCAGGCAGACCTGAGTTTGTACCTTGACTGCTACTTAATAACGGTGACTTTGGACAATTGATTTATGAGCTCCAAAAGCCTCAATTTTCCCCATCTGAAAAAGGAAGATAACAGCTTGGCTGCCATAAGAACTAAATGCAGTAGGGACTGTAATGTGCTGCAAAGTGCTAGCTCTGCCCAAGCCCACTGTGAGTGGGGGCAATGTGATCCCCACTGTCACTGGAGAGGAAACAGGGGCTCATAGGGATTTGGTATTTGTTATTCCTCTGGGGGTCCCACACTGCTGGGGGACACAAAAATCTAGAGCCTTCTCATCTGACTCCACAGCCCTCTCTGTGATGGATTATTGATTTTTCTTCTCTTTTAATAACACTGATTTCTTGTGCATAGTGGCTTGAGAGTTTGCAAGTTAGGGAGTCAGTTGCAGCATACTGGACTGCTTCTGGGCACTGTCTTATTTTCTTGGGTTTAGGGGAAGGTCTTTCAGACTAATAACAGTGTTCTCTTCCCACCGGATCCTGGTCCTGGAGAGCACCATCGTCAGACACTTCTGTTTCATCAAAACATGTTTTAAAGTTAACAAAATCTGCATGTGGAAAAAAATATCAAGCAAAACAAGAGGGTATAAGGTCCAAAGGGAGTCTCCTCTCATTCAGACTCTCAGGTTCCTCTTCTAGGAGCAACCATGGTTGTGACAGTTTCCTATTTTTAAAATTTCTAAAATTTTCTACCCATTTACAAGTATTTGTGTGTGTGTGTGTGTGTGTGTACATATCCTTCATTAATACCAATGGGTGCTTACTGTACACTAACACACACACATACACACAAAGCACTTTTGTGCCTCTCAGTAACTTATATTAGAAAATATTCTATATTGCCTCTATCAGATCTAGCTCATTCTCACTTATTCTTTATTTATCTCATTAGGTGAATTTGGTCTAGTTTGTTTTTTTCATGGTTGTATATTATTCCATTGTATGGACATACCACACTAATTTATTCTTTATTGGAGGATAACATTTACTTTCACCCCAGTTTTTGCTATTTTAGAGAATGTATTTGGACAAATGATATTGAATACATTTAAGAACATATCTGTAGGACAAGGTCCTAGATGTAGAATCCCCATGTTGGAAGGTTGGTGTGTTTATACCTCTCAGAGATATTAGCAAAGTGCCTGCCTCAGAAGTTGTCCCAATTATACTCTCCTCCCACCATGTGGAAAGATCCTTATCTCTACCTCCTTCCATTCATCAACAAACTTGTTGATATTCAGTAATTAAATAGGTGAAAAACAGAATCTCGTTGTTTTGCATGGCACTTTTTTAACATTGAGTAAGGTTGTGTTGAACTTTTATTAAGCAGCTTACTTATTAACTAATTATTAAATTGTTACATTAATTGGTTACAGTTACGTCTGTACAATTAGTTGAATTGTTTCTGCTGATTCTCAGCGCAGATAGCCTAAAGGGAGGAAGGTAGGACATGATGGCTTTCCCATAACTTATTCAGTTCACTAGTTCAATTAAAAAGGCCACACTGGATTTCTTCTGTAAGGCAGGTTGTATAAGCATTGCCTTTTAGACCAGGAGTTGGCAAACTTGTTTCGTAAAGCTCCAGATAGTAATTATTTTAGACTTTGTGGGCCAGATGGTCTCTCTCAGAACTACTCAACTCTACCCCTGTAGTGCAAAAGCTTCCAGAGACAATATGTAAATGAATGGACATGGGTGTGTTCCAATACAACTTTATGTACAAACACAGTCAGTGGGCTGTATTGGCCTGTGAGCTGCAGTTTTCAAAACTGTGTTATACACTGTGCATATGTGGGTGTCAGGAGACAAGACAACAACTTGATTTGCAGGTCCCAAATGGCCTATATCTAATATACTTAAAACCCTTCAGTTAATGCAGAGTAGCTGACTAAGTGGTTAAAGGCAAGTCTGTGCAGGTGTTTGGACATCTAAGATATTATGCCTTAGGATCCTGTCACCTTGGGAGTGAGTGTGGCTAAAAGTTCTGAAGTTTTCCCACTTGCAGGCATAGCTTACCCTCTTATTAATCTAATTATCTGAATGCACATTAACTAGTTGAATTTGCCATGCTCTGGCCACCCTCATGGCATGGACATGGCTAGAACTATTGTTTAGAAAATAAAAGAGTAGTTCTATTTGTACTTTACAAGGTCAAGGCTTTGGACCCCTCTCAAGAAAGGAACTCAGGGCCAAGGAAGGCACTTCATGGCACCACAAGGGAAGTCAGTGCTATTGGCCAAAGTGTGAAACAAGCACTTTTGGTGCTCTGAGGGTGGGGGCTACAGAGGGTCTGGAGGGTGAATGGAGTACTCAGAGGAGGCAGAAGATAGAGGCAGGCTCTGAACAGAGCATGACAGCCTGGGCAGGAGCTAAACGGAGTTCCTGCGGTTCCCAGAAGAAACCGGACTACAGGGGACCTTAGATAGGGACTTTGGGTTATATGTGTCATAGGCAAATATGGTTTGAATGAAGGCTCTGATTCATTCATCTTTGGTCCCTCTGGTACCCCTGTACCTTCAACAATATCTAGAACATAATAGGGTCAGTTAATGTTTGTTGGATGAGTAAATAAATGGAGATGATGCATACTGCAAAAATGACTTTTTATAGTCAATGTGGCCATTTTTCATTTGCATAGCAAGTCATGTAAACAGTGCCTGGCACATAACAAGTGCACGAAATAAGATGGCTATTAATGTTAACAGCTATTATGACAGTGGATTTCAAATGTAAATACAAATAATAACAATGGTTTTGACAAATTTTTTTTTTTTTTTTTTTTTTTTTTTTGTTTTTTGTATGTGGGTAGTTCCCTGGCTGGGAATCGAACCCAGGCCGCAGCGTTAACAGCGCCAACGCCGAAGCCTTAAGCCACTACACCACCAGGGAACTCCCTTGGCAAATTTTGTTGATGAGGTTTACTATGCAATTTTCATTTTTAAACACTGTAAATGAATTCTCTCACTTAATTTTCACAATAAATTAAGTAGGAGGTGAGTGCTAGCATTATTCCATTTTACAGATGAGAAAACTGACTCAGAGAGGATAACTAACTGATGTAAAACTGTACAGCTAGAAGTAAAGTATATCTCTGATGTTTGGAGCAGAGGTTCTGAAACTCCAGAGAGTATCATCCCCTGGAGAGTGTGTTAAAGCTCAGGTTGATTCATTGGGTCTGGGGAAAGCCCCAAGAATCTGCATTTCCTGCATTTTTAATAAATTCCCCTTTGATGCTGTTATTGCTGGCCCTGGGGCTGTACTTTGATAACCCCTGGTTTAAATAATTTTGTGACTATTTAAAAATAAATAGGTGGTTCCAGTGAAGGCTGATTAAGTTCATTTCTGGCTGATCTTGAACCCCAAGAGATCATTTTTAAGCCTTTAGCGGTACTGCCCCCTTCTCCTTTACTCTTCCCCATCTTCCCCATCTCTGAAGTTCTTGCCAGTTTTGCCAGCATGGTCACAAATGGAACCCCAAGGGAAAGACATGAAGTTTCTGTGCAGAAGTGATGTGTCTTGTTGCTGGGAAGCACTGAAGCATTGAGTTCAAGGTCCAGGCTCCAATTCAGAAATGATGCCCCAAAGTTTTATTGCAGGTGATTGGAGTCTATTAGGGCTCTGCCTGAAATGCAAGCACAAGTCTTCAGATTTTAGTGTTTTACCCCTTGCAACTGCTAAATTACCCTATAAACAAAATACATCTGGTGTTTGACTCATGGAAAATATTTCTATATGGTTGAAAAGGAGTGTGTGGACAGTCTGACTCCATTAATTTCCACTGGAGTGACTTGGAACCATCTGGTTGGGCTCTGCTGCAGGGGGGAGGGATGGAGGCCACATCATGCAGCAGGCAGCCTGGGAAGTACAGCATAGGTTCTGAGGGGCTATGGGTAGGTGCCCATGTTGCTGGTGTCCCTGACAGGCCAGAGGAGGCTTCTGGACACAACTCTGCACACTCTAGAGGTTTCTGAGATGCCCTGAACACATTGAGTACTTTGGTCATGGTGGAGATGGCCTGGTCCATAGTGCTGCCTTCTCCTTGACTGGGGATCTGCTGAGTGGGCTGTGATGTCTGTGTGGGTCAGGACAATGGACACTTTCTGGTCCCTCCAAGCAGCTCTTCTGGCACAGTTCTGGGCTCTCCCTTCAAGGTTCACACCAAGTAAGAGGGACTTCCCAGCTGTTTGGAGAAAGCAAGACTTGATGCAGATTGAGTGAGCTGTGCCCGAGGGGCTACCAGGGGCAGGTTGGGCTTTAAAATGGCACAGACTGGGTTCAGACATTGTTCCTCCTCGCCATGGTCATATGCCCTTTGCTAAGATGTTATTAACCTCCCTGGCCTTCGTATCATCATCTTCCAAATGGAGACATTTTGCAGTCAATATGACAATTATCCAGTTGCATATCAAGTCACTTGATCAGTGCCTGGAACCTAGAAGGTACTGGAAGAATGATGGCTGTTAATACAGTTCTAAGATTCTGCACAATGACTGCCTTCCCCATATCTTCAAACCTACCCAGTGCGTATGCTCAGTATAATCCCCTCTCCATGAGTGAGGGCAGAATCATTGAATATTTGAGTTCATCTAGAATGGGATTATATAGTGGGCTGGACCCTTCTTGAAACCAGAGAGGTTGGAAATGTGAGGGTCAATGGGGAGGGCCACATGGCAAGGACCTGAGAGCAACCTCTATTTGTCAAGTGTGGTCCACAGCTAATTGCCAGCAAGACAGCAGGGACCTGGGTCCTATATCTAAAGGAAATGAATTCTGATCACAACCCAAGGGAGCTTGGCAGTGATCTTTCCCTAGTCAAGCCATCAAATGATAGTACAGCCTAGCTTGCATCTTGATTTCAGTTTTGTGAGATCCTGAGCAGAGCTCCCAGTTAGAACATGCCCAACTCCTGACCTTTGGAAACTGCGAGATGAGAAACATGTTTTGTGTAAAGCCACTAAATTTGTAGTAATAAAGACAGTGGTAGAAAATGAGTACAGCAATAATAACATCTACCTCAGAGAAAGATGTTGAGAAACAAATGTGGTAATTTGTATAGAGCATGCAAGACAGTGCAGAGTAGGGACTTGATGGTAGTGGCCCTGAGCTTCCGATCATCTTCTCTGCTGAATGGTCTAGCTCCTCCTCTCCCATCAGGAACATGTTCTTGCCTCAAACTCTCAGCCTCCTAGCTGGGATCTTGCTGAACTGCTTATTTCTTTCTTTCTTTCTTTTTTTTTTTTTTTTTGCTTTTTGGTATGTGGGTAGCTCCCTGATTGGGAATTGAACCCAGGCCGCAGCGCTGACAGCGCCAACGCCAAAGCCTTAAGCCACTACACCATCAGGGAACTCCCTGCTTATTTCTTTTCATGGGTTGACTCACGTCTTGCCGTGGCTGGGTCTTGCTGCTGCCCACCGCTGTTCTTATGAGGCCTGAATATTGACCACTGTCTAGAGTGCCTCTTTTCACCCTATGTTTTTGGTGGAGGCATTTTTCCATCCATTCTTACAGGGCTGGCTCATCCTTCAGGTCCTGACTATTGGGATGAGCTCCTCTTCCTCCCTCACCACTCTCCGAGTCTCTGCCTGGACCCTTCACAGCACTTTCACGGCCTGTAACTAAAGTTCTGTTTGGTCATTTACTCTGTCCACTCTACCCCAGTAGCCTCTTGGGTCCATGAAACCAGGTGCCGTGCTGGTTTTGTTTACTGCTGATCCTGGTGCCAGTGTGGTGAGAAGCATGAGTGGCTCAGTCCTCATGTGTATGTAGTGCACATGTGTGCATGTGTGTCTGTGTGAGGAGCACCACATGCCCAACTTATGCTGACCCCCAGCCCTCTCAGATGGCCTGAGACTTGCCCGCACTGCTCTGAGACACCGACTGATTCTGAAAACACTTCTCTTTTTTATTGTTAAATTTATTGGGGTGACATTTGTTAGTAAAACTTACATAGATTCCAGGTGTACAGTTCTACAATACATCATCCATGTGTTGTGTTATGTGTTCATTACCCAGAGTCAGGTCTCTTTCCATCACCATGTGTTTGAGACCCTGTCCCTTCTATCCCACCCTACTCCCCTATACCCTCAGATAACCACTGATCACTAAACTATTGATTATGTATTTGAGTTTTTGTTTCTTTGTTGCTTTCAGCTTTGTGTTTGAGGACACTTCTTATGGGATTGCCCCTTATCCAGGCAGGTGGCATTCCTCATCCTCATTACAGAGGGGACTCTTCATCCCAGTCCTTCTTTAAGCCATTCCCTTCTCTGTGTAGCTGAGTTCTGTTCCCCACACTTCTACCACTCCTCTCCAGAAATATTAATACCACATTTTAGCATAAATGCAGTGAAACACTTATTTACATTTCATGAGGATACCAGTCTAGAGTGAATCCTGGCGACCCTGTGTGATAGAGATGAATGGATACAGTCTTTGCTATGATACAGACAAGCTGTTCCACTCTAAGCTCTGCCACTGACCAGCTTTCTGATTTTAGCAGTAAGTCATTTCCCTGGACCTCAGTTTCCATGTCTGTAAAATGGGATAATTACATCCCTATAAAAGGGTGGTTGTGAGGGTGATAGGAAATACATTAAGAGCATGTGGCTCAGGCCTGGAACTTGGGAGATGTTTCAAGCATATTATATTTCTCTCCAGCTTCCCCTTTCCAGCGATGAAAGTGGAAAGCTTCAACAGCAAGAAAAGACCAAATGCAATGTAGCGTGAGTGACAGATGAATGAAAACTGATTGTGAGTGCAGGATGTGAAGACTAGGCTGATGTCCTGGAAGTCCTGAGCCATGGGACAGGTTTGGTTTGTACTCTTGTTTGCAATTCCTCAGGCAGGATTCTCCTTCCCTTGGAGACCAATGGGACCATTTCTGTATTCATCCAAAGCTCCTGATTAGAGGCTCATGAATATTCAGATACTTGCCTCCCCTTATTTGCCTATTAGCATTCTGTCTCTAGGCTTATTTTGTGGTTTTTCTGTGTTGCACGTTTGTGCAGTTTTTCAGGGTTTATTGTCCGATGTGACCAGTTTTGGAACAATCCCAACTATTCCCAGTTCTTGGAAAGGTGGTAACCTCCTCTCCGCCCTGGCTGTGGGCTTTGCCTTGCTCTTTCTGCTCCCAAAGATGGGTAGAGGGTGAAAAGCCTTCATAGTGCCACTTTGCAAGGAACTCGCTTCTGCATTTTAAAAATTCATATTGATAATAATAATTCAGTACATGTGTCTATAACTTCACATTTTACAAAGAGATTTCATATCATTCTGTCTTACAGTCTTGCTTTCTGGAAATGCAAAATGCTGACATTCTTTTCTGAATGGGGCCGTGTCTCTTTCCCTTCTGAATATTTAACAACAAGATTTGAACAATACTGAATCTGTTTTAAAGCCCAGCTGTATAGTGATTTCTCACAATGGCACATGTAATAGGGGATTTGTCCTTTTCTCTCCCTATGCTGGTTGGAGTTTGGTTTGAAGTGTGTTCAGATCTGTAGGAAATACAGAGTGTATCAGTTTCCTATTGCTGCTATAACAAATACCCCAGAGCTGTGGCTTACAAAAATACAAATTTATTCTTTTACAGTTCTGGAAGTCAGAAATGCAAAATAGGTCCATAGGACTGTGTTCCTTCTATCAATTCTAAGGGAAAATCCTCTTCCTTGTCTTTTTAGCGTTTAAAGGCCATCTGCATTCCTTGACTTAAGGTACCTTGTTCCATCTTTAAAGCCAACACTGTAGCCTCTTCAAATCTTCACCTTTCCTTTTGACTTCAGCTTCTTTGTTGTCTCATTTTCTTCTCTGACTCTGACTCTCCGGTCTCCCTTTTATAAGGACCTTGTGATGACATTGGGCCCACCCAGATAATCCAGGGTAATCTCCCCATCTCAAGATCCTTAATGTAATCACACATGAAAAGTCCTCTTTGCCATGTAAGACAGCATGATCATAGGCTAGGACCTGGATATCTTTGAGTGGCCATTGTACCTACTACACCATCTTTCTGTGTTAGTAAGAAAACCCAGCTTGCTTAAGACTGAGACCTGCTTGCTTGTCTAGGATGTGGGGCCTCTAGCTTCTTTTCTTCTCTGCAGGGTGGACTCTTCCTAGCAGTGGCTATGAGTTTCTCGGCTGCAGGATCACCATGTCTCCAAAGGGGTGCATGGTGGACTTGTGGTGGTGCATTTGACAACAAATACCCAACTTTCTAGCCAGATCTCTATGATCCCAAAGCATCTTCTTTAAATGCTATACCCAATTTAATCCCCACAATTGCCTCTGAAATGGGAATTATTATTACTAATTCAAGCTGAGGTGTAGAGAAGTTAAATAATATGCCATCTATCTCTTGTGTAGTATGGTGAATGGATGCTGGTGCAAGGCAAACCTGCATTCAAATCCAGATCTCACTTTGTGACTTTGTGCATGTTACTGCACCTCTCTGAGCCTCAGTTTCTCCATCTGTAAGTACCCATTTCACAGTTGTGAGTATTAAATGAGGTTAGGCTTGCAAAGCACTTACTATAGAGTCTAGATCAGTGCATGTTAGCTGTTTTATCATAATTATTGTTACCATTAGAATTATGATTATTTCTGAGAAATGCATTTTCCATGCTTGCTGGGAGTTGTTACAATAATAACTATTGACATTGCTGTTATTGTTTCAGACTGAAGACATGCACAGAGGTGATTATCTAAGATTTCTTGGACCCTAGCAGGTCTACATTGATTGGGCATGTCCTATATTACCTGCACAGGGCAAAGTGCCTTGGGCACATTATCACATTTGATCCCCAAGTTGAAGCCAGAAGGTAGGTACAACTACTGCCCCCCCCATTTACATTAAAGAAAACAAGACTGGGTGTATGAAGTGATTTGTCCACATAATACTGTTATTAATGGGTGGAATTACATCCTCTGCCCAGGGTCTGCCAGAACCTGGACTCCTGATCCTAAACTGTCTGTGCCTTGCTGAATCAGGCCCTGGTAGACTTCACAGGCTATGCTATCCTTGCCCACCTCTGACCATAAATGTACCCTGCAGCCTGGAGGCCTGAAGAAGCTCTGGGAGGCTGAAAGCCAGCTGTCAATTAGAGCTCATTAGGATGCCACCGTATCAGGCAGAAATTGGTACATCCAACTCAGTCCTCCTCTCACCGGGCTCCTGTCCCACAGAGCAGTGGGAGCAATGGGTCCCCTGGGGCGTTTCCTCACTCCTGCCCAGAGCTATTTCCTCATATATGTCCTTCTCCATCACCATAAAAGTCAACATTTACATTGAGACTGATATTAATGTTGAAGCACAGGGAGCAACTAGAGGAGTTTTCTTTAGAACAGAAAATGCCCAATTTCCAAAGATCTGGCTCAAGCACAAATAAGTGTTGACTTCAGTCCTTCTGGGAGCTGCTGCCATGCATACCAACAGGGCCCCAGTGCTGCTTCGAGACAACTCAGGCTTGTAACGGGGTGTTTGTCAACAGGAGGATCTATGTGGGGCTTGTGGAGGTCTTGAATAATGTATAAATTCCACACGTTCAGGTTGATTAAAATCCTAAGTGCTTATCCAGCTGGAGCAAAAGGCTTTTGAGTCTACAATCATTGAAAGTTATTGATCGTCAAGGACTTTTGTCTTCTCACTGTGCTCCAAGACAATAAATTCCAGGGCCATTTGATCCATGGGAGATCAGCATTAACATAGGGACATGTCGATGTAAACTCATACAGAATGGGAATATTGCATCATCTATTTGATCCTCATAGAGCCATAAGGAAGAAAACACATTCAGGATTTGTCTCTTTTGCTACCTTTTCCCAGACGGAAAGCTAAAAGCAAGGAAGGAATGAGAAGCTAGTTACTAGAATATCAGGAATCATGTTCTGTGCTTCATCATTTACCATGTTTGGTTATCAAGATTTCTAATGCCATCAGGGCATTGGGAAAGCTTTGACCTGTAATCTGGCCTGTGGGAAACAGACCTACGAACCTGGATTTCCTAGAAGAGTGGTATTTGATGATACACTAGGCAAGAGTGTAATCCCATTAGGAAACCACTCACAGGAAGACCTTGATAAAGGCAGATGCCAGGATATTCAAACTCCAGGGAGAAAACTTGACCCTGCTCAGGACACTGTGTCAATCCTATGCCTGTCCCCCGCATTGCATATTAGAGGCTTGAAATAACTCATTATCTAGTTTCACAGGTTCACAGATAGAGAAATTTTGCTGCAGATGAATTATACCAAGTCTCACCCATACCTAAGTTAAATGAGATTTAGATGAGATTTTAGACTCAAGAGTTGTTGTTGGAATTGGTTAAGAATTTTGGGGCTATTGGGATGGGGTGAATGTGTTTTGCATGTGAGAAGGACATGAATTTGGGGGACCAGAGGGCAGTGTGTTAAAGGTTAGATTGTATTTTCCCCTAAATTTACATGTTGAGATCCTAACACCCAATACCTCAGAGTATGACCTTATTTGAAGATAGGGTCTTTACAGAGGTAATCAAAATAAGGTCATAGAGTAGGCCTTAATCCAATATGATTGGTAGTCTTATAAAAAAAAAGGGTAATTAGGATAGACAGAAACCATACACGGTGAATACCATGTGAGATGAAGGTAGAGATTGGGGTGCTGATTCTACAATCCAAGAAAGGCCAAAGATTGCCAACAAACCATCAGAAGCCAGGGGAGGAACCTGGCACAGATCCTTCCTCACAGCCCTGAGGAGGAACCAACATTGCCAACACCTTGATCTCACACTTCTAGCCTCTAGAACTGTGAGACAATACATTTCTGTTGTTTAAGCCACTTGGTTTGTGGTAATTTGATACGGCAGGCCTAGAATATCTTGGTGTGTTAGCTGAGGAATTACTTTGTTCAATGAAAGTGGATGATAAGTCCATTATGCGAAGCAAGCAAATGCTCTGGGTGAAGCAGGGTTCAGCAGCCCAGAGATTTACTTGTCCTGTTCCTTCTCCCTAAAGTAGGTCTGGAGAGGTTCTCTAGAAGCCCCCAGAATACAGTTTGAAATGCACAAACTTTTCTAAGAATAGTAAATAATGTTGACATAATTTGGCAGCAACAGCTAATTAGTGGAGCTGAAGTGGTTTCCCGAAGCTCTGAGTAGAGGAGAATTCAGAGGCTTTGTTGAGGCTGAAAAGGAAATTGTGGGTTGGTTGATCAGTATAATGTGTGCCAGGAGTATTACGTAACAACTGTTTCCTACCCTTGGACTAATCCAACTCCTTGATTTGGTAAAGAACAAGTCCTACAGCCTGCAGAGATTAAGTGACTGGCTCAAAGACACACACTCTCTCTAGAATGAAGTGGATTGGGTGATGTTTCAAGCTTGGTTTCTACATGCATGAGTTTCACTCTTTGTTTATAGATTCACACTGAATCACTGAAGAGAACGTGCCATTCACTCAGGGAAGCTCACATTTTCAACATCTTATAACCTAGAGCTGTGGTTTGCGCCTGCTTTTTTCTTTCACACTGCTAGTTGTGCTGTTAAATTACCCTTTGCTCCCAGATCTCTTTGTATTGAGTGTTTTTTGTAGTTCAGGCTACTCTTCCCCCTCAGGCATTGTCTCTGAATCAGTGGTTCTCAATCAGGGGACATTTGCCCTCCTCCAGGCAATAACTGGCCCATTTATGGTAGTAAAAACTGTGAAGAGGGTGCTGTTGCATCTGGTAGGTCAAAGCTAGGGATGCTGCTTACCATCCTATAGTGCACAGGATGGTCCCCATGGCAAAGAATGATATGGCCTCAAATGTCAATTGTAAAAGTCAAGAAACTGCTTCTAGAAGCTTCATGTAAGTTGCCTTATTTATTTTTTTTTATTGTTCCCCTCCAAGCATCCCACTTCCTGGAATTTCCTCTTTAGTCACCTTCCCATGGAAATTCCCAGCCCATATGGACCTGAAGCAGGTGAAGCCATGGTTGGGCAATGTCTGGGACTTCAGTGATTTACCAGGGTCTTGACCATGGATCTCTGGAGAGTATCATGATGCCCTGGAACCTTGAAGAAACAGGTTTTGGTGGAGGGAACAGTGAGGGGAATATAAACACAAGCTGCTTTCCTAAAAGTTGTGCTGCAGATTCTTCTGCTCTCTTGCTGTGGAGTCATTGCCATGGTGATGATATGCATCAACCCCTGGGGGCTGGGTTTAGAGTTTCTCTCATTGGGCAGGGTGCTGGAAGTGGGACTCGGGTAATGGAGGGGGAATTTATTTAACGCTACTGACTCTATTCTGTAAGATTTCTTGTTTCTATTTCTAGGGAAGAAAAATTACTTTTACAGTATCACAGAACTTTAGAAACAAAGTTTCATAGAAGTTCCAGTCATGGGCTATGGCAGGACAAGAATCTGGCACTTGACATGGTCTATTTACATGTCTGACATCTTTCTCTTCTACTGGACAGGAATTCATTGAAGTCAGGAACCATGGCTTCTTTACTACTCTATCTCAGTGTCCAGTACTAGGCTATGTTCAGGAAGTACCAGCCCATGTTTGCTGAATTAATGAGTGAAGGCATTGATTAGATGGGGGTTGAAGTAAAAACTGCTTCCGTGTATGTGTGTGTGTGTGTGTGTGTGTGTGTGTGTGTGTGTGTAATCACAAGTACCTGGCATATACTAGGCATTCAGTAAATACTAGTTAAATTAATTGTTGGGTGCTGCTGCTGCCTCAGTCTCTATGCTAAGCATTTAACATATAATAATTCACTTAATTCTCACCACAACCACAAGTGGTAGATGTGATTCTCTCCATTTTACAACAAGGCATACTGGTGTCAGAGAGGTTTAGTACATTGATCAAAGTCAAAAAATGAAGGAGTTGTAGAGCTAAGACTTGAATCTTGGTCTGGTGCTGAAATCTAAGCTTGTGAGTTCTATATTCTCACTTTGAATGTCAAGCAAAGACATTTGGGGCCTGTCTTCTACTCCAGGGCACCATAGAAAGCTTCTGCATAAGAGATGGGCCTGGTGACATTAGTTTTTGGGAAGAGGCATCAGGGAGCAGGGATGATGCAGGATGCTACTACAGTACCATAGGGAGAGTCATCCAAACCTCAACAAAGGTAACGCAATGAGAACAGTGGGTGGCTTGAAGGGAACAGAGGTTTCAAGGATATGCAGGGGACTGGGGGACTAGGGGATGTAAAAAATGCAAGTATTTTTGAAAAAAAAAAGCAAAATTAGGACATGTGGGTACAAGGGCAGCTAGATGAAATTATTTTGGAGCATGTTGAGTTTGAGGCTACTGAGGACCATCTAGAGGGAAATACAAAAAAGGTAATAAGTCACTTTCAATATCTCGTGGTAGAAACCCATTAAAAATAACTTAAATTTAAAGAAGTTATGTTGGCTCATATAATAACTGAGAAGCATTAGGTACTGCCTTTAGAAGTGATTGGATCCAGGGGGGTCAAGGAAGACATTAGGGCTCCAATTCTCTCTGTCTCCTGAGAAGACAGACATTGTAGCTACCAGAAGTCCCAAACTCCAATTCTAGTAGTTTAGCAACTTGGGTGGTGGGAGTGGAAGAGAGAGAGGGAGAGTTAGAGACAGAGAGACAGAGACAGCGAGAGAGAGGAAAAAAATGAGAATGAGAACGAATGAGAATGATTTGGTGGCTCTATCAATAGCTTCCAGATTCCCAGGCCTTTGGTAGTCAGTATCTCCCCCACTGAGGTCTCTCTACTGACAGCCCCTCCAGAATCACACAGAGTGATGGGTAAGCACTTTAGAGTCCACTCTAAGAGCTGGTTGGTGTTTATCATTTATTGTGCAAGAAGCACATTCCAGAAGGGAGCATCAGAGAAGAGGATCTGAGTTTATAAAAAAGCACTTCCTAGTTTTTCCTTAAGTCTCTTCTTGACTTTCCTATGGGCCTTCAGGTCACAGGTACTGCTTAGGAGTAGGTAATTGAGATTTGATGTAGAGGAGAAGGCAGCAGCCCCTTTGCAGTTTTATTGCTTGTTGTGTTCACAGTTACCTGCAATATGGCAGGGCTGCAGATGGATAGAAATATGTTTCAGTGTAACACATTTACAGCAGGGGGAGAAACGCCCCCCAAAACACAACTGCTCAACGCCAAAAGCTGTCTTTTCATTTTCTAATTTGTGGTGTTTTCTGAATACAAAGAGACAGATGATTATTGCAGTAATTGACAATTGAGCTGTGGTCAGATGCTCAGGAGGCACTTTAAACATTTGGTCATAAATATAAAATCCGAGTATTATAATTCACAAGAAGGGAAGATGAAAGCAGACCATGGTAACAAAGTCTGAGATAGAGTTTAGAGTTGGGATTCAAAACTGGGAGAATGTAGGGCTTCCAAGCAAAAGGAGGGATGGTCTGGGCTGGGTCGCACCTGAATTTTTCTGAGGACGTGTGATGGACATGGAGATGATCCCAGGTCCCCCTCCAGGAAGAACTTGGGCTCCAGCTGTGTGTTCAGCAGAGGGTCTTCAGCTGTCAGCCCCTTTCAGGGATTGACTCAACTGGTAGACCCACAGATAATAAATGATGGAGTGGGTATGTGGTAGGCTGAGTAAGGGCCCCCTAAGACATCCACATAAAAACCCATGAATCTGTTACCTGCCATGAGAAGAGTGACTTTATAGGTGTGATTAAATTAAGGAATTGTTAATCTCCTGTAAAATAATCAGGAGGCTTTGCTAGAATTAAATGAGAAAACTTTATTTAAGGGTCTTAAGGTTTGCAAATTAGCAACACTACCAGGTAATAATCCCAGTGTTCTGAAGAAAAAACTGAGAATTCTTACAGTAAAAAGTACATTCTTGAGAAGAGTCAGTCCTGCATTCTTAACTTCTAGATTGGTCCAGGATGATTCTTTTAGATGTTGGGTGGTCTGATTACATGAAGATTCTTTCCTAAGTTATTCAGGAGGTTATCTATAGGATTTATATATATGTCCAGGCATTGATGCATAACTGAAAAGTTCAAAAGTTGAAGTTCTCAGGCTAATTAAAGTAAAATAAAATCTATGCCTCGTGTTTCAGCCAAGTAATTATGTTTTATTTTTTCACTCTTTCCTCAGACCTTAGATGGGGAGATTACCCTGGATTATCTCAGTAGGCCCTAAATATTAACCATAAGCATTCTAGTAAGAAGGAGGCCAGTGGGTCAGAGTCAGAGAAGAAAATTTAATGATGGAAGCAGAGAGAGGGGATATATGATTACAGGAACAGAGGTTGGAGATGGAGCAAGGCCACAAGTGTCTACTGTACAGCGGTTCTCAACCTGTGGGTTGTGACCCCTTTGGGGGTCTATTGACCCTTTCACACGGGTCACCTAAGACCATCGGAAAACACATAATGTACTTATGCGGACCAGTCACACATGTGTAGAGAGCAGCTACCAATAATTTTATGGTTGAGGGTCACCACAACATGAGGAACTATATTAAAGGGTTGTGGCATTAGGAAGGTTGAGAACACTGGTCTGGAAAAGGCAAGGAAAAAGATTCTCCCCTAGAACCTCCAGAAGAAATGCAGCTGTGCCAAAACCTTCATTTTAGCCCCATTAGACCCATTTCAGACTTCTGACCTCCAGAATGGCACAAAAACAAATTCATGCTATTTTAAGCCACTTTTAAAGCCAGAGTTTGTGGTAATTTATTACTGCAGCCATAGGAAACTCATACAGGATATAAGGGCCCAGCCATCCTAACCCAAGACAGGGTAATGGCACCGGCAGATCATTCTAGCTCTAGAGCACCCTGTGGCGTGAGCCAGGGCCATGATTGGTCCTGTCTTAGAGCCTGACTTACTTTCTGCTTACTCCTGCTTCCTTGCCCACCTTTCAACCTGCATTGATCCCAAGGATACCCTCTAATATACAGTGACCTTTAAACATTGTCTCTGAGTCAGTTTCCTGGGGACTCTGTGCTGATCGGTAGTGTCCCATAGTAATTCAGAGCCTGAGCATTGGGTCCATCTGTCTGGCTCCTTTTCATCTTGGTACCCTTAGGTGTGTTGCCTTTGCTTCTTTAAGACTCAGTCTCCTACACTGTAACATGAGGATAAACACTCCTACACAGAGGCTTGTAGTGGGAATTGACTCAGACCACACATGTACTGCTTGGTACAGGGCCTGCCTTGAGCTAATTTCTCCATAGTATTCTTGATGAGATTGATGGTGGTACTGATGATGGTGGAATTGACGCTGATGGATATTGTTAATGGTGGGTATGATGGTGAGGGCGAAGACACTGACCTGAGGACTCCAGGGGCTTATGAACAGGTCCATGGCTTATAGAAAACAATTATCTGTAGAAAGGCGATAGGTTGTTTAGCTATTAGCACCCAAGAGGGTCACAGAGAAAAGTACAGAGAAAAGACATTTTCCAGACTGATTTTCCACATCTCCACCCCTTGTCTAACTCTAAAGAGAAACCACTGAGTTCTGGGTTGGATTCTAGGCTCCGTTCTGGAATCCAGGTGCACACTGAGCACCATGTTCCATGCTGGGCACTGGCCAGCCTTGGAGCTATTCCTGGGGCTCTCATTCTGGCCTTAAATTTTTAGGACTTAGCTTTGCTGTTCCAAGGCTCAGGCTCTCGGGGCTATCTGTCCAAGGAGACAGATGACCTGTGTTGTGGTAGAGGGCATAGCAGATCATGTCTCACCTTCCCCACAAGGACCCAGAGCCCATCCCTAAGATGGGAAACAGGAGTCATGTGAGGACCATGGAAAGAGAGAAGGCAAGAAGCAACTTTTAGATTATTATCTGACTTTAAATGACACTTCAAAAAAACTTGAAGCATAAGTTATATTCATAGATTTCAACTATAAAATTTCTTTCCCAGAAATTCCTCCCCACAAAAAGCCCTTTGAAGAATATAAAAAAATGACCCCTGCTTTCATTCCCAGGCTCAGATAGTTCAGCCTGTCAGGAAAGCACAGTTTGCAGGTGAGCTACTGAGGTTGCTCCAAACAAGAACTGCCACAAAAGTGCCAGAGGACCCAAACTTGGACTTAATTCATAGTTTGCAACTCCTCAACATGGAGCTGGCCAAACAATTCCAACTAAATTAAACTCCACACAGTTCTCCTGGACTGGGCCTGTGGGTGCTAAGCCCTAGCTGTCAGCCCAGTTTCACAGCTGAAGATAAATCACTGCAGAAAATGGACTATAATGAAAACACTGACAGACCCTTCAAAGTAATGGAGCTCGAGGGTCTCCCTTTTGTTTCATTCCACATGTTATACAATTATTTCCTTGAAAATGGCCTTTTCCTCATTCCTGAGAGGTGTGTCCTGATTTCAGAATGGGGACCTCTGGAGGTAGATACCTTTATGTTTGGGACTGTAGGCCGATTGGATTCAGTCTGGGCCAGACCTATCATTGACAATTGCAGCAATTTTCTATTTCACAGAGGCTGGAATTGGCCACGTCTAATCACTAGAATCATTGCACTTGGGGCTGGACAGTGCAAACAGGTCAGCCATCACTCCAATCTACAGCTGAGTTTTCATACTCCAAGAAATAGATCTTATGCTATTTTCCTGTTCTGTGAGAAGCAGTGTAACTGAACAAAGAATAGCTTTCTAAGGATACCTACTCAGGTGGCATGGCCAGTGCCATTAGGGGAAGGCTCCAGGCATAGAGGATACTGTGTCAAGGTATACCTGGGATTCTCCTGTGGGACTTGTAAGTTCTCAAGAAGTTTTGGAGCAGCTGCCCCTCTCTGATCTGCTTTTGGCTTTATTAACTACTCCAGTTTCTGGAAGCATCTAAATCTACAATAAGAGGGCTTCCTGTTGGCAGCAAGTGAAAATGTAACCCCAAGGAAGTACTGTATTGGGAATCTTTCAGAAAACAACCCCCCTCAAACTGGCTTAAGTTAACAAAAATGTATTTGATCACATACATGTGAGGTTTATCTAAGTTTAGGATGGTTGGATCCAGAAGGCCACTTGGTATTCTAGAGTGTTCTCTTTTCTCCCTTTGTGCTGGTTTCATACCCTGGGAAATGCCGGGTTAACATACTCTCAATTCCAGGATGTGTGGGGAAAAAGGATGGTGTTATAACATGTTTCAGAACTCAGACCCACTGGACTGACTGAATCATGAGCACTGCCCTGAACCAATCTCTATGGCCTGGTACGTGCATTATTGCCCAGGCTTGGGGCCCTGCCTATTCCTGAATTGATTGTTGTGCTGAGGAATTCCATGCTCTGATTGGCCAAGTCCAGGCCATGCCTCTTTCTGGCATAAGTGGGGGAGTCAGCTTACTCTGGGACTTGGCCAGGGTTAGGAAGGATGGTTTCCTAAAGAAATAGGATACAGTTGCTCAGACAACTGGAGTTTGGATGCTAGGCAGGCAAAACAAAAATTGCTTCATAGAAATGACAGTCCACAGAAAGAGCTGGATAAGTATTTGGATAATTTTTCTCCCCAAGCAGAGTGAGTCACCCTCAACTTTGGACATAACTTGGGCACTTCCCAATTTACCTGAACTATCTGTTTTTTTCTCCCTCTTAGTCAGCACCTTACCCACATTGATGAGCATGAACCACTATGAGGCATGGGATATAGATTCTTAGTAGCTATAAGGGGCTGAGCAGTGAGAACAAGAGCACTGGGCAGTTCTTCATTGAGGTAAACGTATCATGATGAATGGGAAATGGGAGATACTTGGAAGCAACTGGACAGATACAGTCTGTTATTTTCACCCTCTTAGAGCTCCCCGCCATAAAATTCTTCTTGTAAAGTCTTGCGTTCCAAGTGACCTGTGTATTAGATTCCTATTGCTGCTGTGATACATTAGCATAAAATAGGTGGCTTAAAGAAATACAAGCTTATTCCCTTTTAGAGCTGGAGGTCAGAAGTATGAAATGAGTTGGCAGGGCTGGCTGCCTTCCCTTGGAAAACTTGGGGTAGAATTCCTTTCATAGCCTTTTATGCTTCTTGAGGCTGCCTACATTCCAAGGCTCATGACCCCACATTACTCTGATCTCTGCCTCCGTTACCACATCTACTCTGATTCAGACCCTCCTAGGTCTCTCTTATAGGGACTCTTGTGATTCCACTGGGTCCACCTAGATAATCCACGACACTCACCCCCATGACAAAATCCTAAACTTAATCACATTTGCAAAATCACTTTTGCTTTGCCAGATAACATATTCACAGGTTCTGAGGATTAGGTGTGAGCATCCTTGTGGGCCATTATTTAGCTGACTAGAGCCTGTGAGGCTCCTTGTGGAACCCCGGACAGGTAGGCCTGCACTGCATCGTAGTACTATTTTTCTTGCCTCACTTTCCTTTACTACTTCGCCCATACCCCCGGGCTTGCACATCCCAAAGAATCTGTCATTTTGATTTTGCTTCAGCCTCTGGAAGGACTGAGGTGAAGGAAACCTCAGTGGACTCAAATAGTGCCTTATAGATTCCCCCTCTGCATGACCACTTGTCCATTCACATATTTGAATAACAAGCCACATGCAAAAAGAAACTGTGTCTTCTCATCTGTGTCTTCAGCCCAGAGATGAAATTTCACAGATGCTTGAATGAGTGAGTGGATGACTTGGCCTTTCAACTATCCTGGAAATCTTGGTATAAAACTTACATGTTCTGGAAATTTATCTACTACATTTCCCACCAATGCATGTTGTGCATATATACACTTCATGCTTCGGTTGGTTTTATTGTACACATTTGTGTTCAAGGGCATAATCAAGAAAGAGAAATAGGTGAATAAAAGTTTTTAAAGATCTAGGATCAGGCCCTGGACTCTGTTCTTCCTGGCTGTATGACCTTGAACTAGTCATTTTACCTCTTTGTACAGTTTCTTTGTGAAATTGTAACTAATTACATTTATCCCATAGAGTTGATAAAATGATTAATTTTGATGACATATAGAAATTATTCACGGCAATATAACCTATTGTAGTTTCCCAAGCTGCTAGCTTCATGTATTTCTTATATAGTCATAGCACCTAAATTTCATAAAAACTTTATGAATATCTTGTTTCTTCAGTGATATTTTCCAAATGGATTGCTTGAGAGGCCCTTTTGCTTAGCTGAATGACCCCATTCACAGTCCATTCCTTTAGGCTATCTTTCAGCTAGAGGTAGCTATGTGCTAGGGTACTGTATAACTAGATATGAACCAAAGCCTATAGTGTAAGGCTTTCCAGAACGCTTTTCTATTCTTTATTGAGTCAGATTCAGTTGGAATAGTCAGTGAGCCTTTGCCTCTATCTTTCTGTGTCCTATAGATAGATATGTTGCCTGGAATTCCTGCAGCCATTCTGTAACACGAGGCAATTAACATGTGAAAAAGAAAAAGAAAAATCTTAGAGAATACTGACCTTGACTGATGGTGACCCATGAACCAACATTAACATCCCCCTGCCTTCAGATTCCTTATTTGTGCTTTTTCATGAATAATACCAGAAAATTGGAGAAGTGGATGGAAAGTGTGAAGGCAGCTAAAAAAGAGAAGAAAGGAAAGAATAGTCAAAGAATTCTCAATATCTCTTTGGATTTTAAATAATTACAGAAAGGAAGAGGGAGCTCAAAACCAAACCAAACCAGTACCCATCTCCCACAGTACACTGAAAGCAACTTGAAAGCAAAAATGTGTATGCTTGGTGCTTGGTGTCATCTGTATCTGGCATCATGCTGGGCATAGTAAGTGTTTCTTGAACAACCAAAGGAATCTTTCTTTTTACCTCTTCCAACTTTCGCCAAATCTATCTAGCTCATCAGAGCAGATGTCATGACAGTTTTTTCATAGGTTTCCAAACATTGTACTATTTAAATATAGCACATAGTTTTAGGGAGCCAGGTAGGCAATTGGACAGCCAGATTTGTGTTAGCAAAACTCACACATTTCATATTAATCTGTAAGAGAAAGGGTTTTCCAAACACTCATTCCAATACATGATTCTCCCTGGAGGATTTCATATGAGGAGCCAAATTTAAAGTGAGTAAGAGAAGCTAGCTTATGAAGTCTTGACCTCTGTCCCAAAGATTATGCAATCCAATGGGAGACATATACATGTCAACACTTTTCAACCTACCTGAGCTTCCATCCTGGACATCAGGTGCAGCTGCCATCATTTTACCCACACTTCAGAGCCTCTTCTTACTGTGGCCTCATAAAAGGCTGGAAGAGCGTTCTGATGGTCATGGGATGTCTCATTCCATGGTACTAACGCAATACCTCATTGTCAGTCTGTTAAAAAGAAGATCAACCCTTGGACATTTATCTTCATAGTCTATACATGGAGGAGGGAAGCAAAAACAAGAGAACATATTCTTGAGTAATTTATTCTGTTCCCTGGTATTGATGAAAGGGATAAAAATAAATCAGTGTTTCTATACAAATTGTTTGAAGGACAAGCCAAAATCACACCATTAAAAATTAACATCTAAAACAGATTGTACATTACTAGGGATGAGTTCAGAACCAAAGTAGAATAATTGGCCAAATGAATCTACAGAATGTTGGATAAGACAAATTTACCCTCATTTCCAGTGGTTGAGATATAAGACAGATTATCTTCATTTTAGGCCAGAAAAGTTTGAAGGAACAGCTCAGCATATTTTATCTGAGGTAAATGAGCAATTAGGAAAGAGGCTAAGGTCAGAACTGTGGGGTTTTCTGGAGAACCAAATTCATCACTAAGCACAGTTCAGCTTACCCCGTGAAATTCATGTCAGAATTTCCAGATTGTTTCTCTTCTTGGAGCTACCTAAATTCTAGGTTGGATAATTACACTATCTATGAAGTTCATGATGGTCAAACAACTCAATGCCTATCATATATAGATACCATCTGTAAGTGTGAGATCCAGCCGCCAGCCAGCCAGCCAGCCAGCCAGCCAGCATTTATGGGATACCTGCCTGTGCTGGCTCTGTGCTGGGGCAGATGATAGCATGATAGAGCAGACAGAAATTTTGCTCTCAAGGAAATTAGTTCAATGCATGACTTTAGAGCAAGGTTTCTCAATCTCTACTTATTAACATTTTGAGCTGGGTAATCCTTTGTCATAAGGGCTGTTGTGTGAACTAGAGAATACTAAGCAGTGTGCCTGTTCTCTACCCACTAGAGTCCAGTAACACCTGCCCCTCCAGTCATGATTACCAAAAATATCTTCAGACATTTGCAAATGTCCCCTGATTAAGAAGGGCACAATTGCCCCTAGTAAAGAAGTATTGCTTTAAAACCAGATCGTAGCTTCTATTTCTGACTTATGCCCTTACTAATTGTTTGTTTAACTAATTATTATTTAACTTTTCCTTTTTCCCAGAACCTAATACAGTTTTTGGTGCAGGGTAAATATATAATAAATGCTTACAGGTTACATGAGTGAGTGAGTGAATGAATGAATGAATGAATGTACGTCTATGTTTGCAAGACCAACCTTTTCTTGAGGAGCCGACAGGCAGTTAGGAAGACCTAGAGTCTTGGCCATACACAATGCCAAGCAATCAATATATTCAATCATAATGTGCCTTAGCTAAGTAGGAAAAAAATCTGCTTATGGGTTGTTTAGCTGTGTGGGCCTGACAGATAATTGAGTGGCTGGATTTTTCAGTTTCAACAGATTGCTTTGCCATTCCGTAGCCACAATAACAGAGCAAAGTAACAATCATGTCTATGTTTAATTTTCTGAAGAGTGTTGCATCTCTGAGGCTCACAGTCTGGCCAATTAAATGTGGCCAATTGGTACTCCCACACAAGTTTGTGGGCATTTAAAATAGCTCTCTCCAAAAGAAAAAAAAAATTCAAGCTGCAGACAAAGTTGTAACTCTTCCAAGATTTTATATTTCAAAAGCGAGGTTTGCAATGGTAAGATTGTTCTGGGTGACAGAGAATAGACATTTTGAGTGTATTAGTGTCAAACTGAGTGTTGACTTTGTGGTAGGTGATCATATCTATTGGTGGAAATGGATAATTTTTCATATTCAAGGAAATCATCAGGCTTCTACTGAGGGGCTTATATTATGGGACTCTTGACCATGATGCCAAGATGTCAGCTGTTCAGAGGGAGTCATCAGTGTCATTCACCAAGCTTTCTTTAGTTCCTAAGGCTTAAATGAAGGGTAGCAGATAGGAATGAAGAAAAGCTCCTTACCTCTTTCATTCTCAAGTCTTCCAGACACAGTTCTTATAGGGTCATGTGGGGGGAGGTTATATTAGATATTTATTACCGCAATAATACTGAGTAACAAACAACCATAAAACATCATTGGCATATGGCAGTAACATTTGTTTATCCTAGAGGTCTGTAAGGTTTATCTGATCTTGGCTGGACTTCTCTGATTTGAGGAAGTCATGTGCATATGGGACTGGCTGCAAGTTGGCTAATTAGTTCTGCTAACCTTGGCTAGGCTTGTTTACCTGTCTGGAGATTGGAAGGCTATTGGTTGATCTAGTATAGTCTTGGCTGGCATAACTGGAATGACTTTCATCCTCCAGGAGGTTAGCTGGGAAATGGGCTCATGGCAGTGGCAGAGGTACAAGAGCTTGCATTGCATATTAGCCAAAGTACATCATGTGGCTGAACCTAGAGTTAAGAAGTCAGGTAGAATGTTCTGTCTCCATTAAGAGGGCCTTGCAAAGTTAGGTGATCAAGAGGTGTGATTAATTACAATTGATTAATATATCAACATACTACAAAGTCTATACCCTAGAAAGTGTTGAGGCTTGAAAATCAAGATAAATCTGAAGAAGGAAGATCCTTATTGCAATGTTCAGGTGAAGATTAAGAAGGGAGATAGATAGATTCATGACTTGGGCATGACTCGGCCACCCAGCTGCTATTTGGGTTCTATTTTCTCTCATTAGGAATAGTACCTTCATACTGGAAAGGAAAGTGGAGCACAAATATGAATAAGAGATAATTCAGGACCAAAGTCAGCAGCTCCCTATAGAGTCCAAATTTGTAGACCCATAGGAATTACATCTTAGGCCATTGAAAGACTTGACTGTAGAACTGCTGACAATGATTGTGAGGCATCATGGATAAATAATAGAGGCTTCCAAAGAAGGTAGGTTGGTTCTTAGTGGGTGACATTTGAAAGAAATATCTCCCTAAGACATCTGCAAATGTCTTAGGGGTACCTCCCTAAAATGGAGTTAGTATAACTAAAAATATGCAATATCAATGATTTTATATATGGTTCTAAAGCAATTTCTAAAGTGATTATAACTAATTTCTCTCGATTCATGACTCCACCTAATGTCACACTTTTTACTTATGTTCTCTTATAGTAATATTTATGTATTCAACATAGTAATAATGGGAGCTAATGTTTATTTATTTGCCTCTTGGTGTTACGAATTGTGCTACGGCACAATTTAAACTCATGGTTGCATTTTATTCTCGTAGCAATCTCATGACATGAGTATTATTATTATTACCATTTTATAGATGAAAAAACAAAAGCTCAGAGAATCATACCCAAAGCTTGTGCCCAGGCCTGTCTCTGATCTGAATTTCCTCACATTGGCTACCTTTTGAAAAAGATGAGTTGTAATAGGGTGAAAAGAAGTGGAATCCTCACCAAAAAAATTTAGCAGTGCAAGTGGAAAATTGGGAAACCTTGGCTTGCCAGCAATTGACATGAATAAATACCTAGCTTAGAGCTTTCCTTGACCACAAATTCAATAGGCATTAACACAGAGAGGGTGCTGCCAAGAACACGCAAATAAATTTTGATTCCTTTATCGGGGTGTATGTGGTTCTGTCCACAGGCTGTGCCATAAAGGGTGCCTGATTTCATTTAGTCAGTGATTATTAGATTGATTAATTGGTTAACTGCACCTGTAGCTCTTGTCTTAAGTTGTCTCTTTTTAAAAGGGTCATTGACAGTTTGTAGTATGTCCAATAAAGGAGAATTAGGAGGATAAGAGTTTGTGAAACCATAATATGAGGGAAAGGATTAAAAAATGGAGTATGTGTAACTTACGGCCACTGGAAGGGGTTCCATATGGAAGATGACACAGTCTCATGTAATACTGATCCGGAAGTCATGCGTAACTGTTATATAATCTGCTGGGCCAGAGGCTGCAATCTGGGTAGTGAATTGCTTTGAGGTCTGGTTAACTCTGTGACTGCAGAGGAGTGAAGACGGAGGTGTCTTTAGAGAGGGCTGCTGCCGTGAGGGGTTCCTTTTATCCATGTAGACTTCTGAAACAATAATTTCAGGACTTGTGGCCAGAAATATTTACTGAGTTTTTCTGTATGCTCAGCCATTACGAAATGATAGGAAATTGGCACTTCTGTTGAATGAAGATAGTATTTTAAAAGGGGATACTCATTCCCTGCTCTGGATATTTCCCATCATTTGGAGGGAACTCCATTAGTGTAATACCCTTGGACTCCCTCCTTCCCCCTGCTCCCTTCACAACACTCAAGAGTGAAAGAGGAAAGACTTATGTGTTATACAATTGAGGAGTAAGAAACTTGACTTTCTCAACTTAGAAACTCCTTTATTTCACTTGGGAGTGAGCTGACTACAGAAAGCATAATTTCTCTGTTCTTTTCCAGGCACAAAACACCCTGTCTATGCCCTTATGTTGGGAGGCTACTTGAGTTCAGTGTTGCCATTTCTGTATTATGTGGATAATAAATTGGTCAAAATTTGATGTTTAGTACTAAGAATAAGGTTTACTTTCACCTTAAGCAACATCTTCCTATTTAGGTTTGTTTGGGAATCAAGGGACTTTTTTCTTTAAAAAAGATTTTGACTAAAATGTAGCTAACATACAATATTATATTAGTTTCATGTGTACACTATAGTTATTCAATGTTTATATACCTAAAGAAGTGATCACCATAAGTCTAATAATTATCTGACAATGTATGTTATTACAATACTATTGATTATATTCCCTTTGTTGTACATTACATCCTTATAACTTATTTTATAACTGAAAATTTGAACCTCTTATTCTCCTTCACCTTCCCTTTAAAATTTTTTAAAATTATAGTTGACATTTAATATTACTTTATATTTGTTTCAAGTGTACAGCATAGTGGTTAGACAGTTACCTAATTTACAAAGTGATCCCCCTGACTAGTCCAGTACCTACCTGGCACTATACATAGTTATTACAATATTATTGACTATATTCCTGATGCTGTACTTTATATTCCCATGATTATTTTTGTAACTACCAATTTGTATTTCTTAATTTCTTCAGTTTTTTCACCCAGCCCCCCAACTCCCCTCCCACTTGACAACCATCAAAATGTTCTCTGTATCTATGAGTTTGTTTCTACTTTTTGTTCATTTATTTTGTTGTTGCAAATGGTAAGATTTCATTTTTTATGGCTGAGTAATATTCCATCACACACACACACACACACACACCAACTCTTTATCCAATTGTCTATTGATGGGGATTTAGGTTGCTTCCCTATTTTGGCTATTGTAAATAATGCTGCATTGAATGTAGAGGTGCTATTTTTTAAAATTAGTGTTTTGGATTTCTTCGGATAGATACCCAGGAGTCCTGGAATTGCTGGGTCATGAAGTAGTTCTATTTTTCATTTTTTTTGAGGAACCTGCAGACTGTTTTCTATAGTATAATAGCTGTACCAATTTACAATCCCATCAACAGTATGCAAGGATTCCCCTTTCTCCACATCCATGCCAGCCAGCACTTGCTGTTTGTTGATTGATCTTGGCCCTTCTAACAGGTGTAAGGTGACATCTCATTGTGGTTTTAATTTGCATTTCTCTGATGATTAGTGATGTTGAGCATCTTTTCATTTGTCTATTGGCCATCTGTATGTTCTCTTTGGAGAAATGCCTGTTCAGATTCTCTGCCCATTTTTTAAATTGGATTTTTAGCATTTTTGGTATTAAATTGCATGAATTCTTTATAAATTTTGAATATTAACCCCTTATTGGATGTATCATTGGTGAATATCTTCTCTCAGTAGACTGTCATCCTGTTTTGTTGATTGTTTCCTTTCCTGTACAAAAACGTTTTAGTTTGATGTAGTCCTATTGTTTATTTTTCTTTTGTTTTCCTTGCACAAGGTAATATATAAAAAAATATTACTAAGAGTGATGTCAAAGAGTTTATTCCCTATGTTTTCTTCTAGGAGTTTTATGGTTTCAGGTCTTACATTTAAGTCTTTAATCCATTTTTTGTTTATTCTTGCATATGGTGTAAGAAGATAGTCTAGTTTCTTTTTTTTTTTGCATGTATCTGTCCAGTTTTCCCAGTAGGGTTATGGTGGCTTTTATCTGTCACTACTTAATCTTATGTTTTAATTTGTTGGTAGGAAAAGAAGCAGTTGCTACCGAGTAGCTCCTGAACAGCTCAAATAATATGAGATGGAATATAAGACATTGAGTTACCATGTAGTAGGTGTTTACTCTTTGAGTCTCATTGATTTACTCCAAGTATCTTTGAGTTATGCCAACAATATCTCCGTTGTTACTATCCCTAGTTTACAGATGAGAAAACTGAGGCTTAATCAAATTAGAAAGTATGACAGCAAATTTCAACCCATGTCTACTTGAGCTCAAAGTCAGGGCTTTCAGTTGCTTTACAGTGAAGAGAAGGGTTTTGAGCTATAGAGGATATCAGTAGTCAGAGGAGGGAATTACTACCAGAGGCATTGAAAGAGTGAGAACTATGCTGGTTATTAGATGGTCAAAGTGATTAATGGAGGAAGAGAAAGGAGTGTGGACATTCCAAGGATATAAGCAAGAAGCAGGAGTGATAGCAGCAGGAATGATGTCATTATCATTGTCAGCTTTTTCATCTTCATCAGCTTGGTCATAAAAGTTACCATTTATTCATTTATTTTTTACTTTATACCAGAGACTTCTCTAAGTACTTTAAATCTGTTATCTCATATTATTTTTAATGGTGCTATTGAGGTATAATTGACATTCAATAAACTGAACATATTTAAAGTGTACAATTTGATAAGTTTTGACATATGCATATACCTATGGAACCATTACCACAGTCAAGACAATGAACATATCCACTACCCGCAAAAGTTTCCGTAGGCCCCATTGTACTCCTTCCCTCATTCTTTTCTCCTCTAGCCTCCCTCTAGTTCTGTCCCCAGGCAACCACAGATGTGCTTTCTGTCACTAAATTTGCATTTTCTAGAACGTTAAACAAATGAAATCAAACAGTATGTACTTTTTTTGTTTGTTTGGCTTCTTTCACTTAATGTAATTATATAGAGATTCATCCATGTTGTGATGTACATCAACAGTTTACTCCCTTTTGTTGTTGAGTAGTATCCATTATATGAATACAATACAATTTGTTTATTCATTTACATGTGGGTAGATTTTTGGATTATTTTCAGTATTTGACTAGTACATGTAAAGCTGTTATAACATCTTTGTACAAGTCTTTATGTGCACAATTACTTTCATTTTATAGCCCATATTTAATCTTCACAACAAATGAACAGCATAGCAGCATTACAATCCACATTTTATACATGAAGAAGCTGAGGTCCACCAGGGTCAAGTACCCTGTCCAAGATCAGTGGCTAATTGGCAGTAGGGCTAGTGTTTGAGGCCCGATCTTTCTGATAACTCCATGCTCAAAGTCCCCCTGCAATACTGCACCCCATGCTAAGAGGAATGGCTTCACTTGGAAAAATGACGACATTTATTTTTTCACTCTAAGAATGTATTTCTCAGTTTATCTTTACTCCCTGTCATGGTTATCCAGATTGGCCACTGCACCCAGACTCTCAAAGGGCAAGATGAGTATTCTTATTGAGTTTTTTAGTTTACCCACCAACAAGTGATAAGAAAATCATACCAGTGGCCAGGACCTTTTCCTGTCAAGAATAGGAGATTATATCTTCCTTTATGAAGTAACTTTTAAACCCTTGAGAGTTAAAAAAAGAAAGCAGATAGAAGAAACAAAAGGAGTACAAACATCCTTGTGCATATTCACAATCCAAGAACTGAAAATTTTGTGGATGAAATTAATCCATAAAGAGGGCTCACCTGTAGAATTACAGTCAAAAGCCTTAGAAGATTCAGTTGCTGCTGATCCCCTGGGGTCCCAAGTAAGCATTTTGAGGAAGCTCTTCCCACATTTTCCCAGAAGAATCTGGTCTGAGTCTTTTTTTGGTCTCCTTTCTCATTCTGACTCGCTAACTGATTGAGTCGTTCATGTGCTGAGCAGCTATATTGTGTGAGGTGGCAGGGTGAGGGAAAAGATTCCACCTAGTGCATGCACTAAGGAACTTACAGGCTGCTGGGGGAAGATTAATATAGGGCAGTGTGACAAGTGCTACTGACAGGGATACCTGAAGGACATTGTGGTAACATGAGCAGTGAGCAACTGAGAAAAACCAGGGAATGATTTTCCAAGGAGGTACTATTTAATTATTTTCTATTTTTATTTTGTTATGTTTTTCAAAATGTACATGCTTATTATGATAAGTGATACAACTGATGGTGTGGTGGTAAATGTTTGACAAACAGTTCTCCAGGAAAAAGATTTATATATATGTATATATACTTACACTTATTATAAATGTTACTAATGGATGTATAGCATATAATTTACAAATAACAATAAAATATACACTATTCTTTACTGCAAATTTCATGTATATGGCCAATTGATTTTTCACAGAATGATTTCACTGATTTTTGCCAAACTCTTGTATCTTTAGCCAACTTATGGTTGTAGTTAACAAACAGATATGCTTCTGACATGAATGCTGGCTAATATTTTCATTATGTTAACGAAGAAATAAGGTAATGCTTTAATGTTATGTAAGACAAAAGTGAAACAATGAAAACATGTCAGAACTTTGTTTCTTCAATGATGTGAGGCCAATGTTTGCTGAATTGGATAATTTTTGATAATTTGAAGAATATTTTTTCAACTTTTATGTTATTCATAATTTACAGACACATCCACTTTTAAGTTTAATCTGCACTATTAACATTTTCTCCTTTACTTTCTTAAATCTAGACAATCATCACAAACATAAATCAAGCCCTGGCCTACAGTGCTTGTCAATTTCTGTGGTGTAAATACTCTCACCATGACTGATTGATTTCAAACTACCAATATGATATCACTGAATGTAGAGTTGGAAGAGATGTGAAGAGGCACCCAATTATATAGTATTTCTACCATACAGACACTGTAAGTGTAAAAAGCTTCAAAACATAGATAATAGTAAAAATAGTAAGCTTATAAAGAAGTGACAAGCATTGTCTTTTTATTAGCTTTTAAAATGTAATTTAGTTACAAGTTTATATAATTTTATTTTTTATAAGAGCTAAGTTTAACAAAATTTTCTTGCAAATTCCTGAATGTTAACAATTGAGAATCAGTAGGGGCACACTATGAGATCTATTCCTAAAGGGTGATCATTCCCCAACCAATACTACCTTCCTTTGTCCTCTCATCCTATCCCTCTTCAAGTATATGCTGGTTTTCCTTCTCTTCTCTTTACACCAACAAACAAATGTAAGTATATGCACAACATATATAAGACTATATATGTGGGTTGGTTGTGTCTGTATTGCCTGAGTAATATCCTATCATAAATATTACTGTGTCAGAGGTAGAGCAGCAAGAAGCAAATTAGATCAAGTGCTACCTATTTATTTTCTAACACACACACACACACACACACACACACACACAGAAAAATGGAGTCATGTCATGCACACTGGTTTGTTGATGTTGATGATTTTTATCTTTGGGGCTTGTTTTGCTCTGCCATTTCTTAATAGTCTGTTATATATTTTTAATGCATTTCTTCATTCTTACTTAGTGTTTATATCTGTACACATGAACACATATACATAGGGTTTGTTGAAAAATATTTATTAAAACATGGTATTCTAATATTATGCTTCTTTGCATCTTTCATTCATTCCACAATAGTTCTAATCTCAACAATTGTTCTAAATATCATTCTTCATTTATTTGGCTGTATAATATAATATTTTGTGGTATGAACATATGATAATTTAATATATATTCCTCTACCGATGGAAACTTACTATTTTCAGTATTTTGCTTCTCTTTGAAGAATGCTGTAATAAACATCCTTGAACATCTGTCTTTAGATAGTAAAGTTCTTATTTCTGTAGGGCAGAATTGCAGGAGTAGGGTTTCTGGGTTTAAGGGTATGTATATTTTTAATTTTAATAGATATATCCAGATGGCTTTCCAGAAACACTTTACATTTCTAGCAACAATAAGTGAGATAACTTTTCCATCATCTCCACCAGCAATAGGTCTTAACTCTCATCTTAATTTTTGCCTGGGACATAAGCATAAAGTTATAATTTATTGTTACTTTAATTTGCATTTTTCTGACTACCGATGAGCTTGAATATATTTTTTTATATGTTTGCTCTTCTGTGAATTGCCTATTCATATCTTTTGTTCATTTTTCCATAGGATTGTTTCTCTTTGTTAATTTATAAGGGCTCTTTGTATAGCATAGATAGTAACCTGTTATCTGTCATCTGCATTGCAAATATATTTCCAAGTCTTTCATGTCTCTGTTAACTTGCAAAATGTTAGCTTCAGTTATTTTTAGATAGTTTATGGTTTACAGTTATATATAGGGGATGGTTTGTAGTTAATATTTATATAGAATAACACACACACTTTCCTTTAAAACATAGGACTCCTCTTTTGATATGAAGCTCTTCCACTTTAGACTATAAATAGATATACATTTTCTTGTGGTTTTTTTTGTATAACATTTTAAATCTAGACCTTTCTTTATGTAAGTTTATTTTTATATGGTATTAGGTAGTAATCCAATTCCACATTCTTTTAATTTAATAACCATTTGTGAACAGCCATTTTCTAAATATAGTCCATCCTTTTCTCATTGGATAGAGATACTTCTTTTACTATATTTTAAAATTTTATATGTACTGGGATCTATTTCTGGATCCTCTATTTTTTTTCCTACTGATTAATTTTTCTGTTTTTATGTTAATGATTTGTTTACAGTGGCTTTGGAGCATGTTTTGATGTCTGGTAAGGCAAATAACCCATCTTCATTCTTATATAAATGTGTATATAAATTTTAGTATTATTGAACATTTTTTCATCTGTATGAACTAAAGACTCTTTTACCTTGGAGAAAAAGGAAAGAAAAATGTTACTCATGTTTTAATAGGAGTATCATTAAATTTTATATATTTTAATGTATAATTTAGACACTTTTATGATACTAGCTCTCCCTAATGAAGAACCTAGTTTCTCTTTCCATTTGTTAAAAATCTGTTTTATGTTATCTAATAAGATTTTATAGTTTCATTCATATAGGTCCTATGGTTTTCGTCTTATTTATTTATTTATTTATTTTTACTATTTCCATTTTAGGTACTTAGTACTGCTTGTATATAGAGAATGTATTTCTCCCTCAAATTCTTGTTATAGCCTTGAAACTTATCCAATACTTTTATTATTTATAGGATTTTAAAAATTAGCTCAAATGGCCATTCTAGATATGCAGTCAAATCATCGGCCAAAGAAAACAGAGTTTTGCCTCTTCTTTTTTTGGTTTTAAGTTCATTATTTAATATTCTTATCTTATTGCATTGGCTAGAATCATTTAGACCAGGGCTGGGCAAGACATTGATGAATGTCCACTGGTGAATTTCAAGCAATTTCGTGGTGAGCACTTGAGTAATAAAATAAATATGGACTATGAAACTTGGAAGAGTAGTCTTTGCCCTAAAAAAGTCAACCCAGTCCTGATTTAGACCATGCTAACCAATTTGTTAGTGATAGTGGGCATCTCTATCCATGGAAATTTTTCTTATTTTTAAATTTGTTGTTAACTTCTGCCTAAAGCATTTATCATATTCAACATTTTCTTTTGGTTCCTATTTTACTTAGAGTATATATTAGGAATGGCTACAAAAGTTTATTAAATGCCATTTAAGCCTGTGTTAATATGATCATAGTTTATCCCCTTTGTTGTTGATGTAATGAATTGTGGGAATAACTTTTCTTATACTATGAAGAAGAGTGCTTGGAGAGAAGGAGAAGAACAAATCAGACAAAGGGGAAAGCTATTAATTAAAGCAAGGAAGTTAGGAATAAAGCTAGACATAACACAAAGCTCTCCATGGTCTAAAGGACAGGCAACTTGCCGTGCAAAGTGAGCCGATGACAACAATTGGGCTGTGAAGGCTGAAAGTTCTCTGGAGGTGGCCATTGCATATGCCAGTGTAGTGGCCATGGGGCGGGGGTGGGGGTGGTGGGGGTGGGGGTGGGGGCGGTTTCTCCCGGAAACAAGGCAGGATGCAACATGTTCAGGAACTGGATAAAACCTCATTAGCAATGGAAAAACAGGATATGCTCCAAACATCTAAGTATCTATTTGCAAACTACAAGCCCATGGGAGAAGTAGATAACTCTTTGGCCATAAAGAAAAAACAAAGTATCTACTGCTTAGGGGAGTTAGAAATTAAAGATATAATCAGATAAAAGACAGAAGTTGTTTCTTGTAGGTGAACCTTTTAAATTGTGTGATCTTTATTGCCTTTTAACTATTTTTAATGCTCATCACCGAACATCCTACACAAATGGTGCTCAGTAAATGGTTGATAAAGGCAGGTGAGCTCAACTTGGACTACAGGGAGAAGGAAATGAACTAAAAAGAGAAGACCACCATTGATCATACAGACTTCAACAGAGTTTGAAGAAACTTTGGAAACATATTTATTCATTTATTTACTCATTATTTTATATTTATTTGATACCTCCCTTGTACCAAGAGCTAGGCACTGGAAATATGATAAACAGTACTGAGGATGTTCCTGCCTTCATGGATCTTTTTATTTGGGAGTGATAGAAGTCATTATTAAATAAACAAATCAGACAATTACAGGCAGTGACAGGTTTTCTAAGCAGTGTTTCTCAAACTTCCATGTGTATATGGGTGACCTCGGGAAGCCTGTTAATATGCAAATTGTGATTTAGCAAATCTGGGGTGTAGTTCCAAGATTCTGCATTTCTAACAAATTCCCCGGTGATGCTGCTGCTCCTAATCCATGGACCACACTTCCAGGATTGGCAAAATTATATACAGAAAGAGAGCGAAAAGGGAGGGAGAATGCTTTACAGACATGGTGGTCAGTGGAGGTCTTTCTGGAAATAGATGTGTTTGAGCTGAGTTCTGAAGAAGCCATTGCGCACTTAGCCAGGCCAGAACTCGACACTGCAGACTTCTAGAGTGTGTTGTCTGTGTGACTGGTGGAACCCACCGTTGTCTTTGACAGAGGGCCTGAAAGAAGAGAGCAAAAAGGGGTCCTGATTAATCTCATGGACAGTGATGTTGACAGGAGGTGTGCATGTGTGTGGGAAATAAAGTGCTCAGGGCTGGTGGCACATGCTGAGTGGAGGTGCTTGGAAGGCAAGCTATGAGGCAGTGCTCACAGACTGCAAAGGACAGGAGTGCAAAGTTGTATCTCAGACTCAGGCGTACAGGGATTTTAATGGGAGTGAGCTTCTCATTAACTAGTTAAAAATATTACACACACACCATGCCTACGACGTGTCCATACCAAAGAATACAATAGTGAGTGAAGCCAAACGCGATCCTTCCCTCATGGGGCTAGCAAGTGAGCCATTAATGTGAAACTACTGTGGTGAGTTTGGTAATGGAGGGAAAGAGGTACAAATGAGACTTACCTTCAGAGGAGGAGAAACAGCTTCCACCAGAAGGGTACACTGGAGGTGTGATCTGAAAGAGAAGTGAAAGTCTCCAGATCATGCAGATGAGAAGGAATGTCAAAGATGCCCTCAAGGAACCAGAGACACTGGTGGTAGCTGGAGCCTTGAGAATGAAGGTGTAGGGGCAGCACCATGCAAGATGAAGCTGGTGAGGTTGGCAGGGGCCAGTCCTCGCAGCCTACCTAGAGTGGGAACTCCTGTAGAAAGCAAACTCAGTTCTGGGCCTTAATTACTTGGGTGATGTGGAAATGATTTTCTTAGTTAGCTGTAACTGAGATGCATGCATCTGTCAGCATCACTGTTGTTGTTTAAAGGATGGCGGGGTAGGGGTGAGCCAGGCTCTCTCTGATTTCTCCACCTCTGCCCTCCCAGCTAGCTATTCCTGCCTGACCCTAGGGGCTCCACCCACAGGGTGGGCCCAATACCCAGTTCCTTCTTTTTTATGCCAGTAAAGCCAAATTGTATCACTATCTTTATACATTTCTCCCTGAGCGTCACAATGAGGAAGGCTTTGCTACCAAGGTTCACTTTATGGTGAACTGAAACTTTCCCATAATAATAATCCAACCTTCATTAAGTATGTATCATGTGCCAGGTGCAATACATAAACATTTCCCCAGCAATTAGCCCCTTTAGTCTTCCCAGCAACTCTATGAGATAGAAAAAGAGGAAGAGAAAGGGAGAATCAAACGTGTAGCTTTCATCAACAACAAAAACAACAACTAATTCAACAAATATATATTGAGCTCTTAACACATGCCAGATAAAGCTGACAACACAAGAGATATCAATGGACATAGAGGCAAAAAGCCCTGTTGTCACTGGGCTTACATTCTAGTTAGAGAAAGAGATTATAAACCAAAGAAAGAAGCCAAATATAAACTACATCAGGTGGTGATAAGTGCTAATGAAGGTAAAGCAGGGAGAGGGAGAGTCAAGGAGGAGGGTCTGCTGTTTGCATAGACAGACAGGCTGCATGAGGCTGAGACCGCTGTGCCTAAGCTCACAGAGGGAGGGAAGGGTGAACAAAGGCCAGATATGAGAGCCCCATGGGCATATTCTAGGGTCTACACAGAGCAGAGTGTGGTGGGGTGAAGCAAGGGAAGGAGTCAGGGACTGAAATCAGAGGGGTGGGGGACAACTTTGGAGGCCTTGGATGGCTGGGCTATGGCTCTTACTCTGAGCAAGGTGAAAGCCACTGAAAGTTTTTGAGCAGAGGGGTGATGATACTGGCATCATTTTTAATGCATGCCTATGGCTGCCATTTCAGGATGAACAGTTTAAAGGAATAGGGTAGAGAATAGACATTATGGGAAACTTCATTTCCACTTTCCTCCACTCTTCAAATGTTTTTGAGCTCCATCTGTCAGGATTCTCCAGAGCCTGAGAGAGCAAGTTCATAAATAAAAATGGGTACCAGACCAGGAGCGGTGGGGGCTCCCCCCTCCTCTCCTCGTGCTTGCTCTCCCTCAGGCTTCCAGTGCCTGCACACCTGGGGTGCATTGATAATGCTCTTGATTATCTTTGTTCTCCTCTGAGTTTGTGGAGTTTGCTATTTGCATACTTCCCTGATCTTTTTATGATTACCTCTCCATTTTTACAGTTTGCCCCATTATTTAAATGAGCATGAGGTAGATGCAAAAATGCCAGCTGGATGAATGTACCGCATTGGTGCCGTAAGGAAGGTAGGGTGGAGAGCGCATGGGGCCACAGGCCTGCCCGGCTTCCATAGGTACCTGTGTGTCTACGCAGCTTCTTGCTGCCCCCAGTACAAGCCCACAGCCCTTTGTCTTCAAGTTCATGGATGCATGGGGACTTTAATAGAACATTTAACAATTGACCATAACTGTCCACGTGTCTTCTGATTGGGAACAAATTTGTAGATATACAGATTTTTTTCCATTGGCTTAAAAAAGACTCAGTGAAACAGCTGGGTTTCACTGTGCACTCTCACTTTCAAATTTGGCCTGCCAGAGTTGTTTGTTTTGTTTTGAAATGCATATAGATATCATATTAATCAAAAGCCTGGGTACTTTGTCAGTTCTCACAGCAACTCACAACAACTCTAGAGCTAGGAATTATTGGCTCTATGTATCATAAAAAAGAACTTCAGATGCAGGGAGGTGATGAGAATAGCCATTGCCAAAATTCAGAAAGCAAGTCATGGAGAAGGTAGGGTTCAAACTGTGGTCTAGCCTGTTCCCAAACCCTTGGTCTGTTCTGTACCTCATTCTTTTAGGAGCGGGGTAGGGGAGGGTAGGTGTGTACGGGAGGGAGCAGAGGCTCTACTCTGACTTTCCCAACGTGGGGAGCAAGGAGGTCAGAAGAGGGAGGGGCTCGCCCACGTGTCCACTAGCACCGTCTCTGCCTAAGGAATGGTGTGGGTTGTTGCTGTATGAGGTTTCCACAGACAGGTAGGCAGAATGCTGTGCTGCACAACAGAATCAGGATGGTGAAGCTCTCTATGGACTGGAATGAGGAGTCGAATCTAACAATGATGTTTAATAAATTTAGTAAATGTAAGACTTGGCCCTGGGGTATAAAATATTAACTGACAAAATGTAGGTGTAAAAGAATCTTGGCTTATTTGGATGGATATCCAACAAAATTTACCGAGCACTTTACTCTTTGCCCAACATTAGGGTTATGGTAATAAATAAATCAGGCACAATTGTTGTCTCATAAGGCTGATATTCCTGGGGGTGGAGAGAAACAAAACCAAGTAAACAAAAATAGTAAATCAGTGTTGATGCATGCTGGGATAAGATGAGGACAGGTATATCAGGTGGTGAGATGCAGAAAAGGACCATTTATTTATTTTGTAATCAGGAAGCTCAATGCATATTAGTAGCTTCCAAACTGGGTCTTCAAAAGGGGGAAAGAGCACTTAGCAGTTTGCTGAATAGTTTGAAAAGGAATCCATTATTTTATTTAATATATATTTATTGTGCACTAAATCACAGGTACTGTTCTTGACAGTGATGATAGATTGCTATCCTGGAGTTTATATTCTAATGTGGGATACAGACAATAAACAAACACTCAAGTATATTTACATGTGATATTGTGAGATAAGTAATATGAGGAAGCATTAAATAGGAGGTGATAGAAGGTGATGAGGATTCCCAGGGAGCATAGACAAGGAAGAGCTCTCTGGGCACATAATATTTGAGCAGACACCTGAATGAGGAGAAGAAACAACCATGAGAATAAGAGGCCTGAAATGAATTAGGGGTTTTCTAGGTCCAGGACAAAGCCTTTGTCACTGAAATGAAGTGAGCAAGACAAAGAAAGTTGGGAAATGAGTAGGGAGCAGGCAGGGTGAATCCTGTGAGGCCAGTGGAGATGGGAGGAAGTTGTATTGTTTTCACAAGCAAGAGGGAAAGTCATTGGAAGATTTTTGAGCAGGGCATTGTGATGGTCTAATTGGAGTTTTAAAAGGCTCCCTCTGCTGCTGTGTGGGACATAATGTTCTAGGGGCCAAGAGACCAGCTATTAGGAGGTAGTGTAGAAAGAGGCTTGGATTAGGTGGTGGATTGACAGCAGCAATCCTGTAGTTGCACCCTGTGTCTAGGCAGGGTCTCACTGGTGACACAAGCTTCTGGATCAGGCTCCTTGAGGGTCTTGGGGCCTAAGGAGCTTCTGGATGCTGTAACACACAAGAGAGCAGAACCTGTGTTCTCTCAAAAAAGATTCCATGCGGCTTTGAGAAAGGTTCTCAACTCTGGAATGTATATTAGAATCACCTGAGGAATAGACTTTGGCACCCCACCCACTCTTGACCAATTAAGGAAAAAATTTTTAAGTTGGGGCTTGAAACCTGGCATTGATACAGTTTTAAGAGCTCCCCAGATGTCATGCTGCTCTGCTGGGAACTGAGCATCCTTGTCACATTCTTCCCCCATACTGAGATCTGTTTTTTCTCTGTTGGCAAACAGAGCTCTGCCCTGGAGGATGCTCCGGGTGAAGGGCAAGAACTTCCTGTTCTCTGCACAGGCCCCAGGTCCTTGCTGGTCTGGCCACTGTACTCCACACAGAGATGGGGAGTCAGCCCTTCCCTCCAACCCTCTGCCTCATCCCTTTACTTTTGCCTGTGTACCCATCTCTTATGCAGGTACATACTTGATTTCTGAGTCCCAGGAGGAAATGGCCATCATTCCATGCCTTTCTTAGTCACTTGACTCTACTCCAGGTATGTTCCTTCTGCATTCAGAAGACCAACAGTACTCCTGCACATCAGTTCATAAGAAGTGATGTCTGAGGATCTACTGGTTTGCTTGGTCTCCATGTCCAATTTTTACTGAAACCCCCCAGCTCAGTATCTCTCTTTGGAGTCATTCAGTTGGAGTTAAATTCAGACCATTCAGTATTATTGATTGTTTTTATAGGTCCCTAACTAGAGTACAAACACCTAGAGGGTAGAAACTGTGTCTTATCCATCTTTGTATCCCTGGGAGAGCTTGGCACAGTGACTTATTTCTGGTGGGTGTTTGGTAACTATATGCTGATTGACTGGCTGTTATGCCAGCCCCAGGAGCTGAAGCTCTCTGTGGGGGTCTATGCAGGAACAGGGTATTTGCCTCTCTGACTATTCAATTGTAACAATAGATCTAGGCAAGACTTCAATTATCCTTCACTTTCATTCCTAAACTCTCTTCTCTGTTCATTCTATTGAAAATGCACGGTGACAGCAAGCAAGACTGAGAGAGACGAAATGCTTTCAGAGCCTCAGGAAAGCCATGTAGCAGGAAGGACATATTTCAATGAAGTTATTTTCCACCAAGGCTAATATTGTGCTCCAATACTTCAGGCTCTAGTGAGCTCATCAACAATGTTTGCCTTTAATTTTACCACTTGTACCCAGTCATATGTTACTTGCTATGTTTCTGTCTAGCTCCATTACATCAAAGGGATCTTAGGACTTTCATTGTCTTTGAAAAGTTGCTTTAAGATGGACATGCATGGATATCCATCATGTTTAATGATCTCCTTTGTCACATTCCCTCAATCATCTGTTAAAGGATACATTGTTCATATAATTACTAAAAATGGAATTTTTTGATTGAATGGCAGAAGGAAATTGGATATTGGGTTAGGGTGTGTGGCACCTTCGCCTGATTTTCCCCTGGAGGACCCTTGGCCTTCCTCCAAATAGCTCATGGCCAGGCCCAGGGAACCCTTGGGGACTGTAACTTGCAGGAGAGGAGAATTTCTGTTGTTATCAGAAAGGATTCTAAACAGCTTTATGAAAGGTTCTCAATTCTGGAATGTGTATTAAAATCACCAGGGGGATAGACTCTGGTGCCCCATCCACTCCTGAGCAATTAAATAAAAATTTCTTGATTAGGGCTTGAAACTTGGCATTGATATAATTTTAAAAGCTCCACAGGTAAGTCTGATGTGCAGCCAGAGGGGAAAACTACTGACCTAGACCAGTAGTTCTCAACCAGGGCCCCTTTTGCCCTGCACAGATGTTTGGCAATGTCTGGAGATGTCTTTGATGGACATTTTAATTGTTGGGGGCATCTAGTGAGTTGAAGCCAGGAATGCTCCTAAATATCCTATAATGCACAGGACAGGCTCCACCACACACCAAGCAGTGCCAAGGTTAAAAAACCTTTCCCTACAGTATTAGAAAAGCAGAAACACACACATATGCACACAAATACACACAGTTATGTGAGTGTAGATATTTTTACAATTATATTACCTCATGTTTGTATAGACTATACATCAGGTAATATCATTGCAAAAAATCTACACTCACATAACTGTACGTTGTGTACATATAGTGCATTATGGTTCCTAACACAGTTTTACATACTTCATTGGGTTTGATCTTCACCATGACCCTGTATAAGAGAAATATCACTGTCTCAATTTTATAGATCAGGAAACTGAGTCTGAGGACAGCGAATGACTTTCTTAAGACTGCAGGTCTTCAATTTCTCAGTTAAGGCTCTTGTCACTAGCAGAAATATGAAATGTGTGCACAGACATCTTCCTTACCCTATGCCCTACTCAAGGAAAACATTGTAACTAATCAATCATAATTCTCATTGAACCCAAATGCAGCTTCTGAATCCTTCTGAACACAGTATTCCAGGGTCAGCAGGTGAGATGAAGCTTGTTTGTCACGTAGCCTCTCCAAGCTAAACACTGTACCTCTCCCTGAATTAAGACGATCTTGTTGAAAGAGATATGAAGGAGAGTACTTGAGAGTAGGAGAGTCCTTGAATGTCTGCAGGTGTTCAGACAATCTGTTTGGAAAGCAGCGTGTGCTTCTGCCTGAATCTATGAGGAAGCAACAGTCTTCCTGACCCTTATATTTCTTTATAACTCTATCAGTGTGTTTGGCTTTCACCATATGCCGCTAATTGATATACAAAGGGAGTGCACACAGTTATATTCTTCATTTGGTATAAATGAAATATTTCACCTTCTTGAGCTCACTAGGATCTTCCTCTTAAGCCTGAAACATGAGATAATTACAAGAACATGTTGAACTATGATTCATGAAGCAGGCAGGACAGGAATTGGTGCACGCTCAGTTTGCAGAGTGAAGAAGTTAGAGCCAGGAGCCCCTGCTTAAGCCTCAGGCACAATGGATTGTGGCATGCACAATTAAATGTCTAATGCCTGTGAGAGATCTGCAGTGGGAGGGATGCAGAGGGAGAAAAACAAGCACAATTAGAGACTAACTCTTCATCTCTTAGGGAGGCAGGTGATAGAGAAGATGCAGGGAGCTCAGTTGGATCCCTTGGTCACATCATTGGGAGATAGAAATACAACACAAGGCACTGAACACCTGCTCATTAAAATGTGTTTAAAGTTATCTGAGTTTCTTTAGAATGAACAGAGCTCCAAACCTCTGGCCTGGCTGTGTCACCCACAAGTATCCTTGGCATCAGTCTCCAGCATCAAACCTCATCTTACAATTCAGGTGAAGAAATGGGTTTGACCTGACTGGTCTCGTTTTGTGTCTTTGGTGCTCTCCATAGGGCTGCCTGGCATGTGGGTCTGAAGGCTGCCAGTGTGAGGCTGCATAGCTGTTCTGCTGCTCTGTGCTTCCATCATGGTCGAGAGGAGTAGGGTTGAGGCATCCTCTCCTGTTGGGTATGCTACAGCAACAGTGCAAAGGCAGTATTTAGGTGACTCCCAGTCACAGGACAACTCACAGCTGCCTAGCTTTTCACCAGAAACCATGGCAGCAGACTTTCCATGAGTGATACCTGCTGTTACCCTAGTCCTAGAGTTCTGGAACCCAGCCTGGCTGCCACTTGGAACCACCTGGGGAGCTGAATGCTATAGAAGTTTTTCTATTTCTTTGCTGGGCTAGGATCTCCCAAGGGCAGGGACTTTTGTCTGTTTACATCTTCATCTGCATATTCTGAATCAGTGCCTGACACTCCTTGAATGAAATATCACCTACTACATGTAAGACCTTGCCATACCCTTTCAAACACATCTCCAACTCTCACGGTTGTATAGTCCCTCTATAGCGTCATTGGTCCTGTTTATGGATGAGAAAGCTGAGGATGAGAGATACTTAACCTACAAAATGTTACACAGCTGTGAGTAGCAGTGCTGAGACTTTCACCAAGTGAAGTTACAGCAAAGTCCCATCTCTTTTGAATCTTAAGAGGAGTGGATGAGGGAGTGTGAATGAGTGTGTACCTTCTTCTGTTATGATAGACCAGTCATTTTAGCAAGCGAAGTGGTTAAGAAAATGCAAAAATCATTATGATTTGGCGTTCTTGAAAACAGTATTTCTAAAACTGTGTTCTTGAAATAGGCAACCTCTAGGTGGTGAAAACACCGAACACCTAAAAAGTAGCATTTTAATTTATAAAAAATTTGGGCATTGCTGTCTTTTGACACCCTCTTTTAGGGAACCACAACTTTATATTAGCATGACAAAGGCTCTAAGCAATCATGCATTGAAGAACTCTGTTTAATACAAAATTTGCAAAATCTGTGCGTCTTTAGAACCTCTCCTTTTTCCCAGAGACAACCTATCAATAGCTCCCAAGACACTGGTGCCCCATTTATGACAATATTGTTATCTGGAGATGCCCTGCCATGTACTAGTATGTCAGAATAATAAAAATAGAAAACTTAACAGAATGCAAACACAGTGATGTGAGCAAGCAGCTGCTCCAATGACAAATCCGACCTTGATTGACAGTTGGAATTGATTCAACACTTAAAAACACAGCTAAAAACAAAAAAGTAGAGATTGAACTAATACAGAATTTTCACTGAAGACATAAAGGGTGTTTAATATCCTAATTCATTTCAAGCTAAGTAAAACTCACAATAATTTATTGAGCCCTATTAGATGCCAGGCTCTCTGCTGGGCATTGGAAAGACAAGATAAATGAGATAGGCATGGAATTGATTGTCATGAGGTTGGTGGGCTTGAGTCTTCTCCTTTAAGTGGTTTGGAGGGATAGTGAGGGAATAGCTACTTTCCTATCTCTACTCATATCCGTTTCACATCTCTGCCTTTTCTTCAACCAGCCCTGAATTAATTTATTAATTCATTTATTTATCAAAAACATCTTCATTAGGTATCTATAATGTGCTAGGCACTATAGATGTAGCAGGGAATAATACATATAAAAGTCCCTCTCCTAGAGAAGCTTTTTCCTAGTGGAGTTATATTCTGATTATTCTAGATTTACTGAAAGGGTTTCCATCTATCTGAAATCATACCTGGCACCTCCTTAAATGAAAACCCAGGACCTTTTCATTTGTTGAGGGTCTGAGATTCCATCTACTGATTCAAACCTTCCCTTTATGTCCTTGGGCCTCACTGATCCCCGTTATATTACTTGTTGTCCATTTCCTGGCTCATCAGGCTTAACTTTACCTTCCCACTCCTGGCTGTCATTTATTCAGGCCTGAAAACATTTATAGAGCTGTCTCAGGCACTGAGCTCCAGGCATTGTACAAGACTACAAAGATGAGAAGGACAGGGTCTTTGTTCTTATATTAGTCAGGGTTCTTCAGAGAAATAGAACCAACAGAATACATGAGGGCATTCTGGAAAGTGTCCAGCCACGTAATATAAAAAAATAGAGGCATTTATGGCTGGATTTTTTCTGGACAGCCTTTGCGTATGAACTAACATGAAGAAATTTCTTATGAGGAATTGGCTCACACAATTATGGAGGCTGAGAAGTCCCATGATCTGCCATCTGCAAGTTGGAGGCTCAGGAAAGCTAGTAGTACAGTTCTAGTCCAAACCCAAGGGCCTGAGAACCAGGAGAGCAGATGATGTCCAAAAGCAGAAGGTGGATGTTTTAGCTTCAGAAGAGAGAATAAATTTGTCTTTCCTCTGACTTCTTGTTCTATTTGGGCCCTGAATAGATTGGATGATGTCCCCCTTGCACTGGGGAGGACAAATCTTTAATCTACTGACTTAAATGCTAATCTCTTCCAGAAACCCCTACAGATGATCCAGAAATGGTTTTTTACCACCGTCTCTTAGTCTAGTGAAATTGGCACATAAATTTAACCATCACAGTTTTCAAGGAGCTCAGAGTGTGGTGAGGGTGAGATAGTGGATGATACGATAAACTTGGTGATGGAAGTGAGCACAGAGGGCAAGCAGAGGAGATCTCAGAGGAGATCACACCTAATCTGAACTTGAAGGCTGGGTAGGATGTGGTGTGAAAGGACAGGTGGTTGGCTTGAGAGGGTAGAGGAAGACTTGCAGGTTGGAGGAGCAGAAAGAGCAAATGATGAGAAAGAATAAGAATGAAAAAGGAGGGGCGAGATTATGGCTTCACTCCACCTCTCAGTCTTCCAATGATGTGTATTGTCTGTTACTTTCTTCTCAGCACTGAGCTCAACTCCAGGAAAAAGCTGGTGACTAATACATACTGGGTTCCTCCCAGTCAAATGAAGGAGACGGGCAATCAGCAAGAAACAAACCTAAACTTCATAGTGAAACACATGAATATTGTTTAGTGGGAGAGCAAAGCAGGAACTTAGGGCAGAAGTGAACTTAGACCTGAGACCTAAAGTTTGAGAAGGAGCCAATAGAGAGAGCAGGGAGAGGAGTCATCTAGGGAGCAGGAACAGCAGGTGCAAGGACTTTGAGCAGGGAGGGACCAGGGAGGCTGTTTAAGGAACTTGGAGAAGTGTGCCTGTGTTGAGGGCATGGTGGGCAAAGAGGAGAGGGTAGCCGGGGCAGGTCATGCTATGCATTTTGGCCTCGATGAGGAGTTTGGACGTGGCTGTGAAGGAGATGGAGTGATGCTGGAGGGATCCAATCATACTTGGATTTTTAAAGGATAGTGATAATAATAATGATAATAGCGTGGGTAGTGATATTAAAGGAATTACTGATAATTATTTTGAGTATGATAATGGTGAGGTGGTTAAACCAAAAGTCTTTATCAATTAGAGGTTCATAGAGAACTACTTGCAATGGAAATGTAGATTTTCTTTAATATAGTCCATACAGATAATTGGGGGAAGAGATAAAACAAGGTTGGCTATATGGTAATTGTTGAAGCTGGGTAAGTGTATGTATGGGTTCATAAAACTAGTCTCTGTTTTGGGTGTTGGAAATTTTCCATATAAAATTGTTTTAAGACTTAGGAAAAAACAATTGTATGCAGTAATTGCTCAATGAATGGGAAATTGGTAAAAATAACAGTCGGTTTTTACTGAGCATCTACCATATGGCAGTTTTTTTAGTCAATTACTTTATTGCCTATGTTAGCTAAGGGGTCTCCTTGATTTTTAAACCATATACCCCCCCCCCCAACAAAAATAATTTTAAGTACATATTACCAATATAATTACATCTGATTAGTTACATACTGTCAAATAGTGCTTTTTGAGTACCTTATAGAACATATGTACACAAAACAAATTCTAAAAGGATGAAATTAACTTGAAATGAATAATATTTAATGCCTTGCTAATTGTGGTGAATTTGTACTATCATTAGCTACTATCTTTAGGTATAAGTTACACATAGAGAAAAATTTGTCATTAATGATAGTGGTTGTAAATCCATATTTGAAACCATCTTATGACAATTTCCTTTGGATGAATAGAGGGGGCAGCATTGGGTTAGCTCAGATTATATCATTTTCTTTATCCTGTGGAGTGGCCCATGAAGGACATTAACAGAAGTGAAAGAAAGGTGAGCTCTGCCATTTTCTGGTGATTCACTTGTACTTACCTTGTTAGTATTTTTTAAGTGGATAGCTTGTTAGCAGGAATGTTTTCTAAGTCACTTGTTTATTTTGTGAGTTTAAAAACTGGTTATTATAACCCCTAAATCCATTTGCCTGGCACACATAAATTGCTGCACAAGGTAATTTGTTGAAAGGAAATGAATGATATGTGGGGGTGTTACCAGTTACTCTGGATTGTAGAAGAAAGGAAAGAGCTGACATGGAGATCAAATATGGTGTCAAGCATCTATACATACATTAAATATGAGTAAATCTTAATGCACTTTTTACATTTTGAGGTGAATTAAATGAGTTAGAAAACAAAATTCTGAGTATTTCTTTCTGCACTCCACCTTGGAGTATGCATACTACACTTATCTGTTTAGAGGCAGAGCAAGATTGGGACTCATATGCTAACAGATGTCACCCCAATAAGTCTAACAATAAAAATGAATTAAAAAAAAGATTGGGACTCATAGCTATTTACCTGGGGGACACATCTATTTAGAGGCAGAGTGGGATTGGAACTCATAGATGCCAGACTTGAACATTCCTTACTCCTTAATAATAGTGCTAGGTGCCAGTCTTTAGCACTGGCCGCGAATCAGGCCATGAGGTGGGCACCATAATCTGGGGGTTATAGAGGATGGAGGGTCAGCAAAGCAAAGTAACTTTCCTATGTTCAGGCGGTTCTGACTCTAGGGTCCATCTGAATATTAATCCTAGTTCATTGCCATGCAGCTTGGGCAAATGACTTTCTGTCTCCAAGTCTCAGTTTCCTCATACTTAAAATGGGCCAGGAGGAATGCCGACCTCATGGAGTTTTTGAAAGATCTGGATTAGACAGTGGATGAAAAGTGAATTATTATCTATAATTATTGTTCTGTCTGTTGGAGGTGATGACATAGAATAGACTTAATGAAAAAGTTACTCGCAAATATCAATGTATATTAGAATGAATGAAAGAATGAATGAATGAGTCACCCCAGTGGTTTCCACAGATCCTCAAACACACTCTATTTTTAGACACTGGTGGTATGTTTCACCTGCGGTGAGCAGCGAAGCTGCCCAAGGCCTCGTGCTGTCTTGGGCAGGGGGATGGCAATTTCCCTAGCCTGGTTTGAATCTCATCCAACCATATCTGCAGAGGCTGTAGTCCAACCTTTCTCCTTCTCCCATCAGGAATAAAAATTGTGCTCATCCATTCTTACTACTGAGTCAGGAAACCTGGAGAGAAAAAGGCCAGCATGGACATTGCTTTCAAATTTATGTGACAGGAACACAAATATGTCTTGTATTCTGAGAGCAAAGACAGGCCTCGAATTTCTGCAGAGGTTTTTCAACTCATAGCATATTTTAATGCCATATTTGAACTCAGCAGCAGAACCACCATCTCTAGACATTGGAACATAGCTGTAAAAAGAAAAATAAAAGGAAAGAAAGAAAGAAAACATCTACTTTTAGGATGCAAGTATGCTACAAATTAAAAAGGGAGAAAATTTTCAGTGGCTTATATAAGGGATGGGTCATAGTACCAAGTAACACAATGTACAAAGTATAATAGAACCATGAGAAGGCTATAATTTACTGAACATTCACAACAACCTCACACCACCAAATGTTTCTGTCATATTACTGAAACCTTATAGTATCTTATCAGGTTGTAACTGATATCACTAAGCATCTCAAAAGAAACAGATAATCAAATTAGATAATTTGAACAGACCTTATTGAAAGAGGATTATTTATACAGGTGAGGCAAGGTACAAAATAACCTCAAGAGGAAACGTGGTACCCTGGGGCCAGTATCAGCAGAGCTGTTGTTACCACCCTTAGGCCAAAGAGATGAGCATAGGAAGTAGCTGCCTGATTCCAGAAGGAGAAAAACCTGCCTTGAGTGTAGCAGGGGCCTTTCGGGAAGGGACACAGCCATCCTAAGGCAACTCCTTGGAGTGGGAGCAAAGAGTACTCCTCCTACTCTTTCTTGATTCCTGCTAGGGCTCCCCACTGACCAATACCCTCCAGAAGTCAGAGGGACAGAGGACCTGTTGGTATAGTCCAGGGTTTCTCAACCTCTGTACTTTTGATATTGGGGTTGTATAATTCTTTGTTGTGAGGAATCCTCCTATTGTGAGGATGTTTAATGGCATCCCTGGCCTCTACTACCTAGATGTCAATAGCAACTTCGCCAGTTGTGAGACCCCCACATGTCTCCAGATTTCCAAATGTTTCTTGAGGGGGGAAATATTATCCTAGTTGATAACCACTAGTATAGGCCATATAAGTTGGTCTGTTAAGCAAAGAGCAGGGTGCAGATGTATAGAGAATGGATCTGGAGAAAATAGCCAAGAACACATTTACATTATTAATTTTATTTCACTGCCAAGGAAACTGAGGCTCAAGTAAATTATCTCTCTGAAACACAGATTGTGAGTATAGAAGCCAATCTGGAAATGTAGATTTGTGCGATCTCAATGCCAGAGCTTATCATCACAAGTTGTAGTCCATATTCACAAATGGGAAATGTCCCAGAGGAAAAAAATGAGATTTGGAAATGGCACTCTTGAAAATTCTTGGAGAGTTGGAATGCCAGCATTTGGGGGCACTTACAGATCCAGAATGCATGATAATCCATGTTGAAGACCTCACAGCCTAACAAGGCCATCAGACACATACGGATATTGAGGATATTGAAAGGGGAGGGGCAAGAAGATAGAGACTGGGTATATTAACTCTCTACGTACTTTCAGTCCAGGAGGTCACTCCATGTCAGGCTCCATCACTATGAGGTGGACTGCTAAATGCTCCCCAGTCATATCATCTATTTTTTTTTTAACCATCTTAACCATTTTTAAGTGCATAGTCAGGAGTGTTAAATATAGTCCAAGAGGTGGAAGTAACGCAAATGTTCATTGATGAATAAATGCATAAGCAAAAGTATATATGAGGGCTGTCTGGAAACTATCCAGCCATGTAATATGAAAAATAGAGGCATTCATGGCTGGATTTTATTTCTTCAGACAACCTTTTTACACACAATGAAATATTATTATTCAGCCATAAAAAGGTAGAAAATCCCATGACGTGCTACAACATGGATGGACCTTGAGAACATTAGGCTAAGTGAAATAAGTCAGTCACCACAACACACAATGCTGTATGGTCCCACCCATTTCAGAAGGGGTTGACATGACAAACACTCCCAGTGGGGGGCTAGCTCATTAAAATTCTCCATGTATGAGCCTCTCTTCTCTCTCTCCCTTCAAATGTAAACAGACTGTGAGGAGGATGCTTAAGCCTCAAAGATTGGTAGGGCCACTAAGTGGAAGAAGCCCGGCTTCCTGAGTCACTTGTTCAAGGTCACCTCCCAAACATCCAACTGCATTTCAGTTGAATGAGAAAAGAAAACACAACAAACAAACAAAAAGCCAAACTTCAAGTGGGCTAGTCTATCTTTGTTTTGATTTTGTTATTCTTCCTAGTACACCCCTGCCTTCTGAAACTTAGGGTTCATGAAAGGCACGGACCTCTGAGCCACACACAAAAAAATGTAAAATCGCAGCTATGATAAGCTGTACAAGGAGAGCTGTATGGGGTTATGAAAGTGTAGTGTAATGGGTTGGTCAGGAAGGTAAGAGGAAGGAACTTCAGAATCCAAGGATCACACAATAGTATATTACCCACTAGTCCCCCCCTTCTTATTAGGCTCTAGTCTAGGTCATGGCATGCTCTTTGCTACTCTGTCTTTTCACATAGCATTCTCTTCGCACTCCACATCCTCCCATTTCCATCCTCCTTTCTGCTGTCAAATGAGATAAAATCTTAGTAACCAAGAAACCCCACACTATCTGAAAAATGATGAATGGCTAAAGAGGAGGTAGTACTTACATACAATGGAAATTAGCCATAAAAAAGAATAAAATCTTGCCATCTGCAATAACATAGATGAACCTAGAGGGTATTATGCTGAGGCAAATATGTCAGACAGATAAAGACAAATACCGTATGATTTTGCTTATATATAGAAACTAAAAAACAAAATAAATGAACAAACATAACATAAACAAACTCATAAATACAGAGGACATTTTGTGGTTGCCAGATGGGAAGGGGCTGGGGGATCAGTGACAGGGGGAAGGGATTAAGAAGTATGAATTGGTAGTTATAAAATAGTCATGAGAATGTAAAGTATAGCATAGGGAATATAGACAGCAATATTTTATTAGTCATGTGTGGTGTTAGATGGGTACCTGATTTATTGTGGTAATCACTTCACAAGTTATATAAATCTTTTATCACCATGTTGTACACCTGAAACTAATATAATATTATATGCCCATTAAATTGAAAAATGAAAACTTTATTAAAAAATAGCATTTCCGTCATTGCTAAAGATGGTTTACCAATGGCAGCAACTGACACGTTTTTGCCCAGCCCTTATCCCAGTCAGTACCTAGATTTCAGTTGCTGATTGTACTAACATCACAAGCATGCTGATTCTACATCTTTGGGGATGGAAGGGGCATGGTGATTTGGAATGTTCTCTTATTGCCACACAGCAAGGCTGCTTCATAATCACTAGGATGCACCAAATGGACAATAACCAGCTTAAAGGAACTTGCATTGGCCAAGTGGTGTCAATTTGAATCTCAGTAATGGGAATAATAGTGGAAGTAATTATAGGTAATTGGAAAAACTGTGTCTATGGAAGGTTATCAATTAATGCTACTCAATAAGTTAATATAAACCATATAAGGTAGTTTTTATATGAAAGGTAAATAAGATATGCTCAATGCTTGAGTCGCTTTTAATAAATAGGGCAGAGTTGGTGCATTATAGTCCTCAGTAATAGTAATAATAGCAAACACCTACCTAGGGCTTACTTACTACCTGCCAGGCACCATGCATGCTAAATGCCACACAGCGAGTAACTTGTATTTTACAACTACCAAGGAGGTTCTGTTAGTCTCATGAATGAGGGAATGGAGGCCCAGAGAGGTTAAGTGACTTCTCCAAGGTCAAAAAGCTGGTGAGTCAGGGACCCCAAATTTAAATCCAAGCCATTTGGCTTCGGGGACTCTGTTCTTATCACAAAGATATGACATTTTCTATATAAATAAATATTTTGATATTCTTCAATCAAGTATTTATACATTAAATAGAAATCTATACTTGCTTCTATTAGGGCAATTAAAAAGGAATAAACTAGCCAAGTAATTCTAAAAATATCAAATCAGCTTGTGTTCATAGTTTAAGCAGGACAGATTAGCACTGATGGTCATGTGTAATGGCCAAGTAGAAGGAAGGTTCAACTCAGTGTTGCAAAATGATTAATTAGCTAAAAGTCCTTGAGAGGCATGCTAAGTACACAGACCCAGTTGCTCATCTCCTAGGGGATAAAACCTCAAGAAATCTGTAGGGATTATAATAAAATAGAAATAGAAATTTGTACATTTGTATTAAGTCTGACAGAAAAGGTCAGTAAATTAAAATCACAGCATAAGAGGCAAAGAGGTACAATCTTGGCCAAACAAAATGTCTAAAGTATACAGTTCATGGGGAGATCCCCAAATTGCTAAAAAGTAAAACCTATGTGAAAAGATGGATCTAGAAAGTAAATCTTTAGGATGTATTGAATGGACTTTACTCAGCCTATGACCAGGCTTGTATTACCTTAGGGATCTTTAACCTCAGCTGGTCTGAGAAGTTATCCTTTCACTCAGAGATTGGTGTAATAACTGCAACCAGCAAAGTTGTCTGAATATTATAGTGCAAACCCCAGAAGAAAAAAAAGCTGCATAGCAATAACCCTAGAAAGTTAGAAATACAAGCAGAAATATAATGAAGCAATGAATGGAATGTTTGGTGTTGCTCTTTTAGAATAGGTTTAGTACTTTTGTAAGCATTATAGGTCTGTATGTTTTGTCTGCTCTTGAAGTTGTCTGAAATTTTCAAAACCCCCACATAGCGTTTGCAGCAGCTACTGCTGATATTCGCACATGTGCCCTCAGAGTCCCATTGCCATGCACTCCAGCCCAACTTCCGACAGCCTGCACTGCATCTTTGTCTGTGGGCCCACAGGTTTCCAGAACTCGCCTGCCTATGTTTACAGGATAGAGTTCCAGGGTAGCCAGGAAGTGCCTTGGATTAACTACCTCCATCACCACTCCATGTCAGTGCCTACCTGATGACTGACATGTATGACAGTATAGATATCTCAGTTCCCTTGCCCCTTGACCAAGATAATCTTGAGACACGACTTCACAGAATTTCCCAGCACTTTCTCATAAGAGTAAGTTTTAGTCACTAGCTGTGATAGCTGAATTGATAACATACCCTTCTGGGCTGACTCTCCTTACCTGGTCTGATTCTCCCACCTGCTCCTTCCTCCAGGTTCCTATAGCTCCCAAACATATGCATACTCAAATCGTGATCAGGGAATGTTTCTGCAGAAACACTACTAAGAGACTATACTTGTAATGCAGTTGAATTTCGTTAAAGGCGGTTAGTGAAATTTGTAAGCAACATTTACATTATCAGAAGAGTTGTTTTGAAAATTTTGCTTTATGATCTAACAGATGATTTAGTAAATGGAGCATTAAGCAAAGCATAAGTATTTGTGGTTGTTTGTAAACAGGCACAGAAGTCCCTCAGACATTAAAGGATATTATCAACATCAGATAGTAAAATTCCTAATCTACTTTCTAGAAACAAGTCAAATGTTAGGGTTTCATGGAATCCTCTAGGGTGAATTAGCTGTTTCGCTCTCTCTGCTGACAGCATTTGATTTATATTTCTGAAGCAGCATATACCACGCTATATTGTAATTGATCTGTTTACATAATATATGTCTCCAAGATTATACTCAGAGTTCTCCAAAGGCAAAGAATAAATTTTATTTGCCTTTGTCATCCCCAAACCCTCTTTTGGCCCTGCCACATCATTGGCTGAATATTTAGTTAATGAAAAAAGAAAGGAATGAATAATGAGTAGACAAAGAGGTATCTTTCATGTGCAGTAGTTTACATTGTGTGTCCTTAGGGACTGAGGCTATTTTATTCATTGCTGAAACCGTGTCAACACAATGCATAGACCCTAGTACACAGGTGGGGCTTGTTGCTGCAAACTAAACAAGTGAATGAATGAATGAATGATATGGCCAACTCCAGATCATTTTTGAGCGATGACTGTTAAACAATTTACCCTTTATTGTGTTGGTAGAAGGTAGCTGGTTTCTTGTTGATGTTTTTTTCATCAAATAACAATATATTTTTAGGGATTATTTTACATCATATTAATTTAGGCTGATAGTTTTAGCTTCTCAGCTTAATTTTAGATCTTGACTTTGTCATCCATCATGTTGGATATTTCTCCTAGCTTTGTATTACTCATAAATGTATTTAACTGTATTACTGCAACAGAAACTCTTTTGTCAGTTCAGCCTATGGCACACTTAGGGGTAGATTTACTCAATCATCTAGGCAAAAGGGTTGGCAAATGACAGCCCATGGGCTAAATCCAGCCTGTAGCTTGTCTTTATAAAAAAGTTTTATTGGAACACAGCCACACTTATTTGTTTGCATATTGTTTATGGCTGCTTTCACACTACAATGGAGGAAATGAGTAGTTATGACAGAGACTATATGGCCTGCAAAGTTTAAAATATGTACTGTCTGGCTGTTTACAGAAAAAGTTTGCTGATCTTTGGTTTAGGTGATAAATCCAACAAGTAAACCCACATTTCACTATATTATGGATGAGGTCTAATGTGGGACTTGTATGTGTCAAAATCCAGATACATACATTGTGCTTTGCCTACAGCTTTCCTCTATTGTCATGGTGACATTATTAAGGAAGGAAATGCAGTTATGTAGTACAAATGCCTCCCAGTGAACCAAGATAATTTCTAATGACCACCACATTAGGAAGTAAAATGTGCACTTAACATTATCTGATCACTGTTTTTGGAATTCTGTCCCTGTGGTAGTAAGTCTGGGCTAACCATCCTTTGCTGATAAAGGCTTGGATGAAATGGGGACTGAATCCCTTTGCCTCTCCTATAGCCTTATTCTCTTTATACCATCCCTCAGAGAAGACTCTGTGATACTAGACCAAGCTCACAACTCACTTTATCCGCATTTTCCTCATCTGCAAGATACTATTTTTCAGAGTTAATATGAGGATCAAATGCGAAAGTTAATGGATATGAAAAGCACTATAATCACCTACATCTGAGTACTTTTTGCCAGGTACTATGCTAAGCGTTTTTTTGCCTGCTTCACCTCATTTAATCCTCATAAAACCCAGTGAATATTGTCCCCATTTTACAGATGAGACAGAGAGCTTAAGGAACATCATTCATTTGTCCAACAAGTATTTATTAAGCACACAGTGTACAGGTACTGTTCTAGGCAGTTGGGATACATCTTCGGACAACATCAACAGATACCCTTGTGGTGGGTTGGGATGCACAATAAACAACAAACATAATAATAACAAACTTGTTTAGTGTGATAAAAGATAAATCCTCTCAAAAAAGAAAGGTCAGTTGAAAGTGCTGGATTGAGAGGTGGGAGGAGAGAAGGGGTGGTGATTTAAAAAGGGTAGTTAGGGTAGCTTAATTAAGAAGGTGACTGTGTGAACCAAGACTTGAAGGAAACAAGGACATTGGATCCATGGACACCTGGAAGAACAGCCTTTCCAAGGTCACTAGGTTAGTCACAGCATAACAAATTCCAACTTAGCTCCATCAGAGATTCCAGAGCCCAAACTCATAACAGTCAAGGCCAATGATTGTGAGTTCCCTTCTCAGTGCTCTCTAGGAAATGTGCTGTGCATCCTTGGTCTTCTGTCTTTAACTGTTGCCTACATTAATTATGGGCTTTACTCTTTCCCAACTCATTCCTCTAGATCAATGTGGATGTCACATCTCTGTGTTTCTCTGATCATGGGCTCGGTGTTTGTTTCTTGGCCTTTTAAGACCAATGCTTTCAGAGGACCACGGTGCCACCTTGTTGGCTTCACCCCTTTTTTTCCTTGAATCAGTTTGGGATTTCATCTATACAGTCTTTCTTTGGAATCTTCTATCCACTTTAAGCCTATGAAACTATTTAGCCTATGAAACTCCATGCTAAGGTTTTCTCTGTATAAAGCAAACAACTATACTTTTTATCTTATTTGTAGTTGTTGTTTGTTCAAGTGGCCAGAGTCACTTCTGTCACTTAAAACCATAGTACTGTATACCAAATTAAAACAACAACAACAACAACAACAACCTGTTTCCAAGAATTTAGGGTTTGTATATGCCAGGGCTGGTTTTTTCCTTTTGGTATGAAACCTCAGGAAAACAGTCACTTTCCTGTGCTCTTTTGCCACCTCATCATAACTAACTCATCTTTCTACCATAACCCAGGCTAAGCCCTCAGTCACAGGTCACTTCAGTGTTTCATTGACACTCAAAGGATGAAACTGTCCTCAATGCAGCAACTCACTAGACTCTCTATTTTTAGTCAGATTCTCAGCAGATGGCTGGATAGTACAAATCTCCCTTGATTACTATAACTTGTCTGGGTGCCATTTTTGAGCTCTGGGAAATAGAAATTGAAAATAGAACCCACCTCATAGGGTTGTGAATATCAAATGGAAAAAGTGCACACAAAAATAGATAGCAGAGTTCTCAGCCTGCAGTGAGGACTTGCATGTCAGCTCTAACCACTGGGGGAGGCATTTTATTTGTGGTGGAGAGAGGAGAAGCACTGGGGCCAGGCAGGCCTGCATTTCAGCCTCACTTTGATGCTTACCAGCCTTATGATTCTGAGTGATAATTCTCACACTCCGTGTGCATCAGTACCCTGTACTGTAAAACTGGAATGATAATACCAATTTGAGTATTAAATGAGATAAAAGGCATAAAAATGCATAAAAGTATGTGTATTAAAATGCTGAAATATTAATATTTGAGTATTAAATGAGATTAAATGCATATAATGTATATAGTAATATGTATAAAATGCTTGAATAATATCAGTTTAGGTATTGAGTGAAATAGAATGTATAAAATAAAAATTCTGTAATAATATTGACTTAAATATTATGTGTGTGAAATGAATGTTAATCAGATCAATCGCATATTAAATGAGGTTAATATGTATAAAGGGCTGAGTATAGTATCACTAGGTTACTAAGTGTCAGGGACTTAGTAGGCACTTGAAAAATATGTACCAATGTTACTATTTTTGTTAATATCATTGGCATCATATTACCATTAACAGCCTCCTCAGGGTTGGGCTACGTTGCTTTCAAGGTCGTCCTTTGCTATAAAACTCTTCCCCTCAGTGGTATCAAATGAGCGTTTAATAGTAACAGTTCTGATTATACATTATTATCCCTTAGGTATATATTTACCATTTTCAGATTGCCTTTTCTTCAACAATCTCATGAGTTCTTATTTGAAAGTGGCTCTGAACACAAATTGGCAGTCAAATTGGGATTTTACTGGTTTTTATCTCCATCAATATTATCATACCAAAAGGCTAAACATTATCTTTTAGAAATTCCCGAGTTCTCAATTTGCTCTAAAGAAATAGGTCACATCAAAGGAGATGGGGAGTGAGCATTATACATTAAGAAGCTATATAGGAAGACAAAAACTTCCTACATGGGAAAACAATAACCAGGCATATAGATTAGAGCATACATATTTGATTCAGAATGAAATGAAAGAAAATTTATGACAAATGACACTAGGAGAGTATCCCAGAGGCTGTACAAAGCCAGCTAGAGGGGCGTAGTGTGCTGAGTTAATAGTTGTGCAACATCACTGGATGATGATTGTGGGCTGAGCATCTTCCATTGTCCATCTAGGTCTACTGTGCTCCCTTTTCCTGCTTAGAGCCCCCAGTGGCTCATCTGTATGTACTCCATCAACAGTGTTCCGTGGCCCTCTGGCTTCTGGTTGAGTTGGCCAGTGGAGAGCCCTAAGAGGTAGGAAAGAGGGTGAAGGCATCTCACTCTGTCTCTGTTCTCTGACTAAAGGTTACATTTCCTAATGGGGCCACAATTTCTACATGGTTCTCTCTTGCTGAGCCAAGAGTTTTTGAAATGAAGTTAGACTTTAAACTTTGTGAGGACAGAAATGACCTGTGTCTAATTTTCTCACCATTATACCCTAACACCATGCCTGGCCCCAAAAAGACACTCAAGTAATACATTTCGATTAAATGAATGCTTTGAAGTTCCTCAATGAATTGCAGCCTAAGAAAAACTACCATATGAACTTGCCTTGTGCACCAGCTGTAAAAAGAAGCTACACTCTCTCTGAGCAGTGGTTCTTAGAAATAGAGGCTCTTAAAATTCCCATCTACAAGCTGTGACTACATCATATTAGTGTTTTCCACTGGATTGTGCTTTGGATCCCAGATGTTTGAGTCTTTTATTTTACAGCATTTGCCTTTCTATAAGATTCCAATGAATTGAATTGGGAAAAGCCGTAAGCCCCGTGACAGAGAAACACTCTCTTTGACAAAACTCACATGCTGTAAAGTCTAAGATTCCTCAGTTTCTTCTTTGGTCAGGTCCGTAAGGCTAAATTAATCAGTTTGACTGATTTCCTGTTTAATATGTTTGACAGAGTATCTAGAAATGTTGCTATCATAGATGTATAGTCCAGAGGATCATTTGGGGAAACCGTTTTAGATAGTATAGCTTCCTAAAGCATCAAGAGACACGATGGGAATCCCAGGGATGCCTGCTCTTACATGTGAGGTTATTTTTTCCTAGGGTTTGAAAACTCATTTTCTTTCTGTCATTTTCTCTCCTCAAAGCATCAATCAAAAAAAAAAATTTTTTTTTTTTTTTTTTTTTTTAGCAACAACCACTCAATTCCACAATCCTTCTAATTATATCTCTTCTTATTCCTTTACTGCTCAAATGCCAGTGATAATGCGTGTGCCTCCCCTTCTGACTGTAGCCTGCTCCAGTTTATCCAGTTCAGGCACAAGTCTTTGCAATTGCATGGTGCCCACACATCGGGTATGATTGGTGCCCTGCAGAGCTCTAATGGTGGGAATCTTCATTGCCCACCAGCCTGCAAACAATTCAGCGTCAGACTCATTTTTTCCCCAGGATCACTCCTGTTTGCCAGCTGCCTTAGGTTTGGTTTCCTGGAGTCAAGTCTGACCAGGGATTCATGTATAAATACTGAGGGGTATTTCAAGAAAAACCCTGTGAGAAAGTAAGGGCAATAGGATAGGGAAGGGAAAAGAGCTGAGCAAGAACACAGTCTTAGGTAAGGTCTAGCCTTGGTGTGACCCAGGGGACCTTTGGGGCACAAAATGCCCTAGGAGGTTGTCCTCTGACTTGAGGCATGGGGATTGGTCTTTTGTTCATGCTTATCATCTAATCATTGACTGTGGATACCCTGGGGGAATGGTGTCCCCTTCTGGATGTTACCTTGCTGGTCCTCCAAGGGCTATATTCTGGAAAATGGAGGATGAGTGAGCTATTAGCAGCCAAAGCTCACAGCAACTGGAGGATAGGTGTACTTGACATAGATACTGCATTCTCAAGGAGGTGGAGCATAATTCCCTACTCCTTAGGTGTGGGCTGCACCTAGTGACTTCCTTCCAAAGACTACAGCATGGGGGAGGAAAGTAACTTTACAGTGGGGAAACTTGACAAACATTACCTCAGCCAGGTGAGCAAGGTGAACAACAGTGATATATCATGTTGATAGTATGTACCCTGGATATGATGAGATGAAAATGGCACTTTATTTTTGTGGTCTTCCTTCCGAAAACCCATAACCCCAGTGTGATCATGGGAAAAACATCAGACAAATTCCAATAGAGGGACATTCTACAAAATACCTGAGAACACTCCTCAAAACTGTCAAAGTCACCAAAAACAAGGGAAGTCTGAGAAACTGTCACAGCCAGAGGAGCCTAAGGAGACATGACAACTAAATGTAATGAGGAATCCTGGGTGGGATCCTGAAACAGATTAAAAAAGTTAAGTTAAAAACTTACTAAATCTGAATGAAGTATGGACTTTACTTGGGAGCTATGTATCAATATTTGTTCAGTGATTATGATAAATGTGTTATACTGATAGATGTTTATCATAGACTAAACTGGATATGGGGTATATAGGAAACATATGGGAGGTACAGTATTTTGTGCTACCTATAAATTTTCTGTAAATCAAAAATTACTCTATAGTAAAAAGTTTTTTATAAGAAAAAGGAAATATTTCCCAGGGAAATTGGTATGGGAGTAGGAGAGACATAGTAGGGCAGGAAAGCAGCCTTTTGCGGTACAGGAGCTCTGGAGGTGAATTATACAATGGAGTTTGTCCTGCATAGAGTCATGGTCACTGGGCACTTATACTCCTGCACTAGTCATTGACTGTAGCTGCCCAGGCATTGTAAACACCCAGGCAGTTCTGGCTCTCTCAATTTCTTTCAGTGAAGTGACTCTGGAAGTCCATAGTGATCTTCTAAAAGGCATGCAGTTAAAGGAAAAAGGCATGTCAAAGTGGGAGATGAGTACACCAAATCAGTTAAGGGAATCCAAGGGGATTTAGGCAGCTCATTTTCAGTGTCCACTATGCAAAGGCTTAGAGAGAATAACTGTCTGTAGTCACAGCATGAGCAGGTAGCATAACCCATAACCAGGACCCATGCCTGGGCTGTCTGGCCCTTAGATCCCTCTCCAATATTACACTGTGGCATGCTGTCCTGAAGGCTTTGGAAACTCTCATCAGGCCATGAAATTGGCAAATATTATAACATTTTATGTTTTCCTGCATCTTTAAGGGGCAAGGAGATAGCTGTAGGTATCTGGACTATGTCCTGGATAACTCTGGACAAGATACCTTATCAGTGGTTCTCGACCTTCCTAATGCCACGACCCTTTATTACAGGTCCTCATGTTGTGGTGACCCCCATAAAATAATTTTCGTTGCTACTTCATAACTGTAATGTTGCTACTGTTATGAATCGTCATGTAAACATCTGATACGTGTTTTCCGATAGTATTAGGTGACCCCTGTGAAAGGGTTGTTTGACCCCCAAAGGGGTCGTGACCCACAGGTTGAGAACTGCTGCTAGATGTTCCTGCAGAGAAATCTTTGAATGGCTCAATATCTGGAAGGAAGGGAAGTCTGTAAATGTTTGTTGAACAAATGCACCTTTTTAGCATAAGATGCAGTGGATCTTAGCTAAGGTGATCAACTGTTTTCTTAAGCTGGAAAGAGCAGAGAAGTGGTGGGATTTAGCACTCATCACAATCAGAATTACCTTTAGCAAAAGGAAGTACTATCTGATAAGCTGTGGCCATAAATGTCTATTTCCCACATTACCCCCAATACCAAACACATCCATTAAACAATTGCCAAGTGACAGCTCCACGGACATGGGGCTGCCAGAGGAATCATTGCTAATGCACATTCCATAATCTCTACTTATGTAACGTAATTGCCTTAAGACTCTTTTCAAAGGAAAGAAACAAGATGGTGTTTTGTATGGCCAAATTTTTTTATAAGCAAATTGTGGGATAACAGAATGGAGACTACCATTCCTAAGTATTGTGATTACAAACCTGAATGACAATTACTGTAAAAATGCTTCCTCTCTCCACCAAGGTAAAGCACAAAAATTAGTGCTAGCTCCTTCTATGTTCTTATTTTGCCAAGAATTTTGAGTGCTCCCTTTGTCATTATTTATTAGTCAGCTTAGTCGACACAATGCTGCTGTAACAATTAACCCTAAGTCGCAGAGGCTTAAGACGTTGAAGACTTAATTCTCTCTTCTGACATGCCTTCTTTTGTCTTTCTAGCTATGTTGTCTAGAATATGTGGCCTTCCAGCAGAAAGAGGGATTTGAGACATACTAAGTATTAATTGCCTCAGCCTTAGAGTCATGTGTCACTTCTACTCAAACCTCTTGGGCCAGATTTAGTCACACAGTCCCAACCTAACTGCAAGGAAGGCAGAGGAATGTAGGGAAGCACATGGCTCTTTGATGAGCATTTTCTGCCCGAACTTTCTTGATGCCTGAGATCACATTTTTATTTATTTAATCTAGGGTTGTGTGTGTGTGTGTGTGTGTGTGTGTGTTAAGATTTTATTTTCTAGAGCAGTTTTAGGTTTGCAGCAAAATTAAAAAGAATGTACAGAGATTTTCCATTTATTCTCTGTCCCCACCCCTGTATAGCCTTTCCCATTATCAATATTTCATACCCAAGTGATAAGTTTGTTACAAATGATGAACCTACATTGACACATCATAATCACCTAAAGTTGACTCTTATTGTTAAAACCCATATTTTATGGGTTTGGACAATTATATGACATGTATCTGTCATCATAGCATCATGAGTATTATACCCTAAAAATCTTTGTGCTCAACCTATTTATACCTCCTTCACATCAACCCCAGGCAAGCACTGATCTTTATTTATACTGTCTCCATAGTTTTGCCTTTTTCCAGAATGTCATATAGTTGGAATCACACAGTATGTAGCCTTTTCAAATTGGCTTGTTTCACTGAGTAATATACATTAAGTTTCTTCCAACTTTGTCATGACTCTATTATATTTTTAAATTATTTTTTAAAATTACTTTTCAATTACATTTGACATACAATATTATATTGGTTTCAGGTGTACAGTGTAGTGATAAAATATTTATATAACTTACAAAACCCTTATTCTGATACATCTGGTTCCTATCTGATACCATATATAGTTATTACAGTGTTATATGTATGCCCTATGGTGCACTTTGCATCACTGTGACTATTTTGTGACTATGAGTTTGAACTTCTTGATTTATTCTCCATTCTCACTTACCCCTTTTGCCCTCCTTTCATCACCCCAACAAATCTAGTACCCATCTGATGCCACCCATATTTATTGCAACATTATTGACTATATTCCCGTGTTATCCCTGTATCCTCATAACGATTACTTTGTAACCACCAAATTGAATTTCCCAATTCTTTCCCCTTATTTCACCCCCTCCTCCAACCATCCAAATGGTTTTCTGTATCTATGAATCTGTTCCTGTTCTGCTTGTTTGTTTTCTTCTTTGGATTTTGTCATAGGCAAAGTCAACTTGCATGCGTTTTCCTCTGTTTGACATTCCACTCAGTGCAGTACCCTCTATGTCTTTTGATTAGAGCTTTTAATGCATTTAAATTAAAAGTAATTGTTGATATGTATCTGTTGCCATTTTATTATTTATTATTTTGCTTTTTTTTTTTCATCTTAAAGTAGTCCCTCTAACATTTCTTGTAATAACTGGTTTGGTGGTGATGAACTCCTTTAGTTTTTTATTGGCTGGGAAGCTTTTTACTTGTCCTTTGATTTTGAATGATAGCCTTGCTGGGTAGATTAATCTTCATTGTAGGTCCTTGCTTTTCATCAGGTTGAATATTTTCTGCTACTCCTCACTGGTCTACAAAGTTTCTGTTGAGAAATCAGCTGACAGTCTTATGGGAGCTCCCTTGTAAGTTAAACATTGCTTTTATTTTCCTGCTTTTATAATTCTCTGTCTTTAACCTTTGCCATTTTAATTCTAATGTGTTTTGGTGTGGTCCTATTGGGTTCATCTTATTTGGAACTGTCTGTGCTTCCTGGGCTTCTATGTCTACTTCCTTCACCAGGTTAGGGAGGTTTTCAGCCATTATTTTTTTTCAAATAAGTTCTCAATTCCTTGCTTTCTCTCTTCCTCTTCTGGTACTCCTATGATGAGAATGTGGTTACACTTGTTGTCCCAGAGGCCCCGGAAATTATCCTCATTTTTTTGGATTCTTTTTTCTTTTTGCTGTTCTGATTGGATGTTTTCTACTACCTTGTCTTCCAATTCTCTGATTTGATCCTCTGCTCTATCTAGTCTGCTGGTGATTTCTTCTATTGCATTCTGAATTTCACTGATTGTATTCTTTTCTGACTGGTTCTTTTTTTATGGTTTCTATGTCCTTCTTTATTCTTGCTATCTCTCTGTTGAAGTTTTCACTAAGCTCCTTGACCATCCTTACAACCATCATTTTGAACTCTGTATCTGATAAGTGGCTTGCCTCCATCTCATTTAGTTCTTCTGGAATTTTTTTGCTGTTCTTTTATTTGAGACCTATTTCTTTGTTTCCTCATTTTGGATGCCTCTCTGTGTTTGTTTCTATGTATTATGTAGATCTGCACATCTCCTAGTGTTACTGGATAGTCTTATGTGGTAGGTGCCCTGTGGGACCCTGGCATTGTCTCCCTGGTGACCTGCACTGGGTGCTCCTATGGATTCTGGTTTGGTGCCAATGCTACACCTGGAGCTACTTGGCAAAAGTCTTAGAGCACACCAATGGTGGTCTCTACTGGCCTGAGCCCTGTGGACTTAAATAGTTTTCCAAGAAGATTGCAATGTAAATGGGACTGGCTGCTCATCAGAGAAAGTGCCTCTGATATTGGTGAATTTGGATAGGGTGAGTCAGCAGAGTGGAGCAAGTAGACCTCATCAAACCAGTCAGGTTCATATTTGGCTATGTGGGGGTGGGTGCAATGCAGGAAAATTGGCACCTACAAGCCAGCTGCAAGGGAGGAGGACCCACCCAGGAAAAATGACTACTCAGTGTCTCTCTGTTGGAGCCCAGGGTGAGTACGCACCAGTGACTGAAACTGCACAGGCATTTTAAGAGGATTTCTAGGTTTCTCACATCTTTCTGTCCCAACTGGATGGTCGGAGTTCCCACTGTTTTTCACAGTTGGATGTTGTGGGACTCCTCTTTCCAGCATCAGTGCTTCAGGCTGGGGAGCTGGTATGGATCTGGGGTCCCTCTCTCCTACTGCACAACCTCTGCAACTGAGATATCCCTCCTGATTCTCTACTGCCACCAAGGAGAGGTTTGGCTCCTTTCATGTGTGCACCCCTCCTTCCAATCTTAACATGGCCTCCTCTTCTTTGTATCCTTTGTTATAAGGCTACTGTTCAGCTAGACTTCAGATGGTTCTCCAGGTTGGTTGTTCAGTAATTTAGTTATAATTTAATGGCTTCACAGAAGGAAGCAGACACAGTGTTTTCCTATTTCACCATCTTGGATCTCTTATGACTCTACTGTATTTTTAAGATGATAAAGAAGTAGGAGATAGAGGCTGGTGTCATAAGACCAATTTATTATTTGTGTGGCTATTTAAATTTTAGTGTAAATTAATTTAAATTTAATTTAAAAATTCAGTTTTTCAATTACACTAGGTACATTTCTAGTGTTCAGTAATAGCACATATGTCTAGTGACTATGATATTGAACAGCACAGAATGAAACATTTCCATCGTTATAGACTGTCCTGGAGTATTCTAAAATGATTCAGAACATTCTAGTATATTCTAGAACAAGTGAATACTTACTATACTGTAAGTCTAACTAACAGGCTTCTAAGAGTTCACGCATTCCTCTGACTTAGACCTTCTTTGGTGAGAATCAGCCCAACATATTACAGTGATTTTGAAGCTATGTGAGACAGAGATATATTCTGATTTTAGCTGTATTACAGGTGTTTGTATAAGATACAGCTGAAACAATAGACTTTGTGGTTTAAAAAAATGTTTGAAATTCACTAGTCATGTATACAGGCTCAGGAGAAAGAGATGCCTGAGTTCAATTTTTTCTCTTTTTTATTTATGTGCTATGAGATCTCAGATGAGTTATCTTATCCTCAGAGCCACAGATTTACCATCTCTAAAGACTGAGATGAAAATACCCACCTCAATGTTGTTATGGAGGTGACAGGAGTCAGCATGCACATTGTCTGTCACAGGTTTGAGTGCTTTTAAGGACTCAATAAATGGTAGATATCCTAATAGTCATCATTGTAATTATACAGTCTTCATCAATAATTTAGAAGAAGACTAATTGTGGGTGACATGAAACTAGAGGAAACATGGACATTGACAAAATTAGGATTCAGAAGGATCTTTAAAAGGTTTAAATTATGGGCTTAGTTTATAGGAGAAAATTTAGTTAGGATAAACATTACATCTCACTTTGGGGTCCAGAAATTCATGTCCATGAGAATAAAATTGAAGACAATGTGGTCTAATGGTGATATTTTGGAGGAGAATAATTTCACTTTTGTTTAACCCTCTAATAGGGCTATATTAATAAATGTTCATGTCCTGTACCTATTAGCTTTGGCAAAACTATGCATGGGTGAAGCTTTAGATCTTGCTATTTTAGAAGAGGCTAAGATGAACTGAAGCAGTTATCGTCTTTCAGTAAATATTTTTTAACATTTCTTATGGTCCAGGTACTCGAGCTACAATAGCAAACACGATTGGCCATCCATATCTGGGAGCTCACAGTCTAGGGAAGGAGACAGATATTAAGTAACCATCCAAAAATAAACATAAAATTAAAATTTTGATACGTACCAGGAAGAGAGGTCCATGGTGTTCAAGGAACTTTTATATGTTCAAAGAACTTTTATTGGGAGAACTTCTCTCCTATTCGGAGAGACAGCAAGTTTCCCTGGGAATTGAAGATTGAGATAAGACCTAGGAAGAATAAAGTGAGGTGGGGGAAGGGGAGGAGTATTCCAGGGAAAAGGCTCACCCTTGTAAAGGCTGAGATAAGAGGGACTAAGGAACATTGAGTGCCATTGATGTAGGACAGATATTGGGGCATAAGGTTCATGGGGAGACAGGGACCAGACCACAGAGTGTCATGTAGGTTATCTATGTTTTAGATCTTAATTCTAGAAGCAATAGGAAGTCCTTGACGGGTTTTAGATAAGGAAGTAGCCTGGTCATGTTTGTCCTTTGAGACGATTACTCTGACTGTAGTATAGAGAATAAATAAGAAGTGGGAGAAAAATAAGTTAACATTTGGCTTTCAACAATTAGTTTTCTGTCACCAGTAAGTAAGAGAACCTACTTCACCTACTTCACCCTCAAAAGACTAGAACATGATCATTAAAAACAGAAGTTTTGAAATAAAATTTGATTTTATTGTTTTATTTTGTATATCTTTATTGAAGAAGTTAAATAATATTTATTTGGACATTTGCATTTTCTTTGTAGTTTGGCTTTTTGTGACTTGAAATTTTAAAAATTTGGTTTAAGAATTTTTGTTACAGATTTATAAGCACTGTCAGTATGTTGAAATATAAATTTGTTATATTTTTGAAACTTTTATTAAAATTATATACACACAAACACATCCACACGCACATACTTTGCATATTTTGTGGGATTTTAAAGCAAAATTTTCAATTACTTTTTTAAAAGCTTTAATTATATTAGGACAAATATATCTGTCCTTTTCCTGGTGATTTTTTTCATTGCTTTGATGCTTGGATACTTTGAACAACATTAGCTAATTTTTCAATTTTTAAAAACTTAAAAATAGTCTCATGTACACATTTAACTCTTTTTTCCACCTGGGAATTATTCAGGGGACTAGAACCTCCAGAAAAAGATTGAAAATAATTTTGGATATTATATATTCTTATCTAATTTCTGATTTTAGGAGGAATTTTACTAGTGTTTCACCATTAAATATGACAGCTGATTTAACATTTTGTGTCACATTAAGTCAATTTAATTTTATTCTTAACATGATAATACTTTTTGCTTTTAATTATGAGTAGGTATTATATTTTATTGACTGGTTTTCCAATTTACCATAAAAATTTACCTATCGATAGGATGCATTATATTGTAGATTTCCTATTATTAACCTATCTTTACTCTGAAAGAGTAAACTATGCTTGGTTGTAGTCAAGTTTTCTTCCCTTGACTTATTCATGAATTCATATATTATAATAAATACTCATTAAATGCCTCCTTCTTGCCCAGCACTCCTTTACGGGGTGAGGGCTCAGCAGTGGGCTGATAAGGACCCGGTCCTCATTCTGTTTCTAGTCTGAGAGACAGTAAACATACATATATATATATATATATATGAATAAATATGAAGAAAAGCACAACACAGTGAGTCAAAGAGTGAGGGCAGAGGAGACGGTGTTTTAGATTGTCAGGGAAGGCATCCCCACAAAAGTGACCCAAGTGACAGGAGGGGAAAACCCTAGAGACACAGTTCCAGCTTCCTTGTCCATCTGGGACTTTCTCAACTCTCAAAGGCACATACCTAATTTAATCTCCACATTATCTCATTTGCTCTTCACTGCCTCCTTTGAGGGCCTAGGTTCTGCTATTGAGTATCTGGATTCCCAGTGAGCCTTGGTAGAGAGCGCTCAGCCTGATGTCTTTCTCTTCCTGTCCATCTTTTTCTCCCTGTGGCACCTGCACTGGCTCTGCAAAAATCCATGCTCTATTTCTTTAAAAACATGATTTTTAGGGACATGTTACTTCTTTTTCCTATGCCTATTATCTCTTTTAGGGTGTTCATTTTATTCACTTATTTAATTATTATTTTTAATTCATTTGCTCAACACACAGGTATTGTTGCAATCCTGTTAGCACTTCTTTAGAGGGTAAGGAGTGTCTTGTCAACAGATTGGGTCCTTTAGGGCCCCTTCAGGGCCCACTTGGATATTGATGTTTCTGTCTGATCAGATCTCAGTACTGTGCTCATGCACAAGCTCATGTTTCATGCTCAGGAGGCAGGTAACTCTTTAGTGCAGTCCTGTGGGAATGAGGACTGGTCTTTCTTACCTAATGTGATTTCTCAGAAATTGTTTGCAGTTCTTCACTGTATAATGTAGACATGGGAAACCACATTGCTAGTAATAGGGTTTTCCCTTAGGTACCCAAGCATCTCAGAATCAAAGCTAATTCTTGCCACAGCACACATCAGTATTATGGTCTTAGAATGAATGGAGTTGAAGAGGAGCCATTAAGGGCCCTCTTACAACTCTAGTTCTGATTATCTCAGAAGGATGTTCCTGGATATTGCCTTCCACTTCTTTCCTGGGCACTGTAGAAATAAGGGCATTAAGCAGAATTTAATAGAGTAAGAGGCTGATGTGTTTCCTACTTTTTTTTGAGGGGGGAGCTTTTATACTGTTACAGATGGAAGATAGAACATATGGTGTATAATAAAAAAATGTGCTTTTACATCAATCCCTATCATCAGTACAATTAAAGAAAATTCCCCTTGGATTTTTGTCTTTTTTTTTTTTTTTTCCCTGCAAGGGTCAGCTGCATTATGTTTTTTGGTATCTTCAAGTGTATTTTAATAAAAATTTGAAAAGAGACAGAGCAAGCACAGGTGTTCTGTCACTGTGTTCATGCAGAAGTGTCCTTAAGAAAGGTTTTCTAACAGAATTGTGAAGATGGAATATGCTGTCTTTATGAGAATGTATTTCCAGTCTACAAAGGTATTTAGACATGAGCTTGGTCATCACTTGGCTGTGATGCTGAAGGAGCGAATCCAAATGTCTTGAATCAGGAAATAAGTAGGTATTACCTCGTGTACCCAGTCTGATGGACAGTTTACTGGCCATCGGGGCTCAATGAGAGGATTCATTAACAAGGTTCTTCCAATGCATGGAGAGTGGGAAGGGTAGAGGTACACATGCTATGTATTGGTCATTCCTGGAAAAGGAATTGAACTAGAAGATCTGTAATAAACTTCAAACACTGAGAATTCTAAAAGGAACAACCTCTGTGTCCCTATCAAATCAGTTTATGGAAACACGATGAGCAATATTAGCCAGAGCAATGCTTCTGGAAGTATCTAGAAGTTAAGTATCACAGGAGTTCCCAAGTGGACTATTTTAGAGATGATAAGATTGTAAGTTCTCATTGGTGTTATTTCTAGAAAGTCATCTACCTATAAGTGCTGTTGATTTTCTTGATTCCATTTGCCTGTCATTGAATCATTGGTTTTTATTGGTTGACTAAGGCATATATTCATCACTTATTGAGCATTTACTTTGTGCCGTGCTCTGTGTTTGATCTTCTATCGGGGTGTCCAATCTTTTGGCTTTCCTGGCCCACTTTGGAAGAAAAAAATTGTCTTGAGTAATATATAAAATACAGTAACACTGATGATAGTTGTTGAGCTAAAAAAAAAAAATCACAAAAATATCTCGTCATGTTTTAAGAAAGTTTATGAATTTGTGTTGGGCCACATTCAAAGCTGTCATGGACCATGGGTTGGATAAGCTTGCTCTAGATAGAAATGAATCAAAGGATGAACAATTATTAACTTGATGGCTTCCTGAGAAGTTGGATTACCTTCAGGATTGGCATTGAGGTTAAAACCCTTGGGCTGCATACCGGTTTTCAGGATTAAACCTCTAACAGAGTCGTCTACTTTTTAACCCAGAATTTTTGTTGGAATAAGGTCAGGAATTGGCTGGCAGGGGAAGAAAGCTTACAGCAGGGTTTAAATACCCTTACTTTTTACAACTTCTGAGGCATAGATATAGCAACACTGAATTTATAACACTTCCAATGTCTGCTGGTCGTTAAAGTGTTGGTGTTTTCTTCTCACATTATGGAAAATATGTCTGCCAGGTGGTATAGCACAGTGGTTATAGGTGTGGACTTTGGCATCTGAAGTTGGCTCAGATCCCAGCCCTGTCACTTACTAGTTGATAACTTGGAGCAACCTACTTGACCTCTCTGGCCTCAGTTTCATCATCCGTAAATGGAGATGGCAACAGCACCTACTTAAATAAAGTTTAAGATTAAATAAGACAGTGCATTTCAAGTACTTAATACAGTGGAACTGGACTGTAGTAGTCATTTTATTTAACATGGATGTGGTGGGTGTGGTGTATGCATGTGTAATTCTGCTTTAGATCTTAAAAACGTGAAGTTCCATTGCAGGAATTAGTTTCACTCTGTCGCTACTCCATGATTCTTGTTAATCTGATTCTGAGCATAGGAAACAATAAAGGTGATAACTTTAATCCTATGGCCTTCCTCTGCCCAAAGGCCACACTCAAACTTAATCTAAGCCTGTTTATTCAAGGGCGCTGCTCACTTCCAAATGTATTAATAGTGCCCTCTGCTGCCTACAGCATGGCTGCTTGTTGGGAGCTCCTGGGGCAGATGAGTGGGATGTGGGTCTGAGCACCTGACTCTCATCTTTCTCTCCCTCTCTCTTCCTCAGACACATTTTCCTTCCAGTTCACAGCTCCATTTCTTGCCTGCATTTCCAGCTAAGCTCGGAGTCATCAATTTCAACCTTTAATTCAAGTTTGTGCCTGGACTTAAACCAAACCGTAGATAGATACCCATAAAGGTTGTGCAGATGAGAATATACAGTTCTCTTGCGTTTGATCGGCAGCAGGCCAAGACTGGTTCCAGGGTAGCAGAAGCCAAGTCTATTTGCTTTTGTTAAATGTCGAACTCAAGTCATGCCCAGACCTGGCTGAGTGATTATCTAAATCTGAGCTGTGTGCAATGTGGCTTGCTGTATTTACTCACTGAGTTCACTTGAGTCCCCTTTTCATATCCAGGTGCAGTCATAGCTTCCACAGGATGATCCTCTAAATCTGCTCACTTTGTCTTTGTGAAGGTTCAGCGGTATGCAGAAGCTATGATGGAAGCCAGAGTTAAGGGCTTCTGACAAATTTGGGCTCCATTTGAACTCCACCTCATTTAGACCTGTTAGTGTAATTATAACTTCTTTCATAGGAATGAAATATGGAGATGTTGGTAATGAAATGATCAGTACACAGAAAATCCTTGTATGTCATGCCTAGGGGAGTGCAGGCTAGCCACAATGAGATATTGGAGAAATGTGAGGCAATAAATTGCCTTCAGCAATTGAATATATGTTTTGAGTAGTGAGGCAAAAGGTTGAGATGGATTTGCCCTGCACTAGTCATACTCTCTGTACTCCCATTGTGACCAGTGTCAGAATGGCACAGCCTGAGTCCTCTGGGTGAAAAATCTAATTCACTTCTAACACATCAGCACTGGAAATCTTGATATCCCCAAATCATATATCCCAAAACTGCAGCTAACCATACATGTTAAAGAGAAATGTAAAATCCACAATACTGTATGTAATTTTTACACCCAGATGTTTCATTTGTTTCCACATAGCTATAAAATGTACTATAGCTCAGAAGTTATGCACACAAGCTTTGGAATCAGGCTTATTGGGATTTGAATCACAGCCATTCCACTCACTAGCTCTGCAACTTTGGATAAGTTGCCTCTTGATTTTCTTATCCCTATTCAGGAATACATATCTCCATCTAACAGAGTTATTGTGAGAATTAAAGTTGGCATTGTATGCAGACACTTTGTACAATGTCCAACACAGTTAATGTTAGCTGCTATGTCACTGATGGTGTCACACTGGAAAGAAGCTGGTCCACCCATTTCAGAAAAGGGAGCAAGCAATGAGCCCAAGGAAGTGGCCACTGAGTTACTCTCCTCTTAACAGCCTCTCAAATAGTTCGTTGATCTGTATATGAGTATTTCTTGTTAGTCTTCCAAGGTTTGCAGATCTCATGCCTTTGGGTGAGTATCAGATCAGTAGTTCCCAGAGTTTATAAATCTACATAATACCTACATTGCAGGGTAGTTTTAAGGAGTTAATACAGTGATGTGTGTGATTATATACAAGGGCTGTCTGGAAAAAATCCAGTCATAAATGCCTCTGTTTTTCATATTATATGGCTGGTTACTTTCTGGACAGCCCTTGTATATACATACATGTATGTACATGTATATACATATATATATGCTCACTTTGTCTTTGTGAAGCTTTGGGGGTATGGAGAAACTATGATGGAAGTCATAGTAAGGACTTCTGACAAATTTGGGCTCCATTTGAACTCCACCTCTTTTAGACCTGTTAGTGTAATTTTAACTATATACAATTTTATATTTATGAGGGTTGTCCAGAAAAACATCCAGCCATAAATGCCTCTATTTTTTAATATTATATGACTCGATACTTTCTGGTCAGCCCATATGTGTGTGCGTGCTTAAGTGTAACTTATATAGGATTGCCAGCTTCTTATCATGCCAAGTAAGGACATTCAGATACAAATGCATACCCCCATCTACTCTCTTCACCGTTTCCTAGAGAAAATTAAAATTATATACAATGTTGTGGATTTTCATTTCTCTTTAACTTGGATGATTAGCTCTGGGGTTTGGGATGCATGCTTCTGGGACTCCAGTATCCCCATTTCTGTTGTGGTAAAAGTTAGAGTTTTTACCCTAGGAACACAGTCTGTACCATCTGTGGCACCCACCTTTAGGCAGTATTGGTCACACTGGTTATAGAGAGTGTGGCTGGAACTCCACAAAACACTACCTACTCCACAAAAAATTCACCTCTATGGCAAAACTTAAAATGTTGTCCATTTGTTGAGAACAGGTGAAAACTTGAACTCCAACTGGCATTTGGGAATTGTTGCCATAGAGGGAAGTTAAGACCTCATCTTTCAGAATAACTTGGGGCTCCCTGTGACCTCCTCTAGGAAGGAGGAATAGGAGGATGAAGGGAGAACATCAGTACTGTTCTTTTAAAGGTCACCTCAGGCAGACATGCTTTCCAGAATGTCTCTAGGGTCAGGAAGCATGAGGGGGAGAAGAGACATGCATGGATTTGAGCCAAGCAATTCAAAGTGATGGGGAGAGATTACTGAGGCTTATGTGTCCTGCACTGTGGTAAATAACCAAGTGATGTGCTGTCCCTGGAAACCAGCACCATTAGTCATTCTACTCCCTGAGGGTGTTTTAGACTTGCCAAGGTCTGGTCTTAAGTAGAAAGGACACACCAACTTATGGGAAGAGGTTACCTCCCAGAATAAGAGGGAGAGGTCTCCCTCTCAAGAAGGCACATGTACATCAGTGTGACAACAACTGGTTAGAGATGTGGGGGACGAACTCTCAGCCTAAAGATGTGGGTTTCCAGTCACCCCTACAGCATGATAATCATTCCACATGGAGCCTGGAACATAGAAGACTAGGCCCTTGAGACACTAATTTCTTGCCTGACTATTATAAAATTACCACATCTTTGAAACTAGAGAGCCCCATATGGTTTGAGTCCTGGTCATAGTACTTGTGAGCTGTGTGGGTTGGGACAGATGACTTACCCTCACTGATCTACCCCCATTTTTGTCTGTCAGTGCCCTGTTCAGTACCATAGCCACCAGTCACAGGTAGATATTGAGCCCCTGAAATGTGACCCACTGGTGTGACCCGAGATGTGCTGCAAGTTTAAAGTCCCCATCAGATGACAAACACTTAGTATTAAAAAAAAAAAGAAAATAAGTTATTTGATTAATGATTTTTATATTGATTGCATGTTGACATGTTGAAATGATAATATTTTGGATATATTGGGTTGGATAAAATTTATTGTTAGAATTAATTTTGCCTGTTACTTTTTGCATTTAAAAGAAATGTACTAGAAAATTTATTACCTCTATGGCTTGCTTATAAAATTCCAGGTGTCTGTTGTTCTATTGGACAGCATTAGTCTATAGAAGTAGGAGTAGTAAAAGAGGATGGGGACAGAAGGCAACTATGGGAAAGCCCTACTATGTGCCAGGTACTGTACCCTAACCTTAAATCTATCAGCAGCCCAACATAGTAGTTACTATATTTACTTAATCATTTTAGAGACCAGGCTCCCAGAGAGGAGATTATTTGCTTAGAGACCTGTGCTTAATAACTGCCAGGTAGTGATTCAAAGCCAGGTGTTTGGACTCAATAGTCCCATGTCTTACTATTACTGCTTTTGCTGCTGTCAGGGGTGCTCAATAATGTCTACCTAGCAGACAGTCTTTTTAAGGATTAAATGCAATGTTGTGGGTGAACCCTTAGTTTGGGGCCAGGTAAGTCCAGCCAGGGGGAGACTAGTGTTATCAAGGCCTAATGACAAATTTTGTTGCAGCTCTCATGTGTTGAGGTTAAAAAGGAGTCAGGCCATGGCCATCAGAAATCTGATGTCTCCAGTTCAATTCCTGACACTTAGTAAGAGCTCCAGAACTGCTAGCTGCTATTACTGTTAAAATAATAAGAAAATGAAGAAAAAGGAGAAAGAAGAGTGGGAGGAGTGGGGAGGGAAAGGAAGAGGAAAAAGAGGAGGAAGAGGAAGGAGAGGAAGGGAGTCATGTTGTCTTCATCACCACCGCCACTAGGTGGCAGGTTCTATCTTGGGAACTTTATGTGTATTAAGTAATTTAACCTTCCCAGCAAGCCTGGCCAACATTCACTCACCATTTTAATCACAAATTTTGGCTTGTATGAATGTAGCAAAGTCTACCTGGTCCTCGAGTGATCCATTCTATTTCGTGGACCTTTCCCAAGATCTGAAGGAAGCTTGAGATGGCAAAGGAAGGTGCTGGCAAGGACTGGAAATGAAGGAGCACGTTATGGAAATGAGGGGTGGACAGAGTTTGGGTTTTATAAGAGAAGAGTGGATGCTCTATTTTTAGCATCTGATTCAGGGAAATTTGGAGCACTCTTCCAAGCATTCAGAAACTGTGAGTACTAAGGAAGGTATGACCAGTTATTGAAGATGCCAGTGAGGGTGGGGGAAGGAAACAGAAAGATGATGGAGCCTTCCTAATAAGGATCATAACTCTAAACTAGTCAAATGCCCATAGGAATGGAAGACTGTTATTTTCTTTCAAAGGAATTCCAGAAACGTATTTTATGCAATTGGCCTTGCCCCCAAAAAGAGGAGGAAAGAAATTGTACTTTATTGCACTGAATAAAGAATCAAACTTATGAAGCACCTTCACTCACACCAAAGCTTTGAAATGAGAAGGAAGTAAAGGTAATATGCATTTACCAGGGGCTTGGAAACTTCTGGTAACAGAAGTTATACCCAACCCTAGCCCTGGTTAAGGGACACAGGCCACAGAGTTGGGTGGTAAGCCATCCGTGCCACTCTCTGCTGCCTTTTGTCAATTTGAAGCACAGAGCCTCTCACTCATGACAGGCCAACACAGAATTGCCCAGCCCTCCACAGGCAGTGAGCAGATGGCAAGGGTCAGCATTTGCTCAGTCGTATTCCACGCCAGGCTCAGTTCTAGCTCAATGTTTGCTGTATGTTACCTCCGAGAACCTTCACTCTAACCCTCTGAAGTATTTATTTTTATCCCTCATTTTACAGGTGAGCTAAAATTCTTCTGCTAGGCCATTTAATTACAAGTTGGCAGACCCAGAAATTTGAACTAGGTCAATTTGACACCCAAAGCTTTACTGACTCTACCATGCCATGTTGCCTTTTCTCTCAATCCCATGGTCACCACCAGAGATTTCTCTACCTACAGTAATCACATGAAAGAGGTCTTGCTGCTGTGACCTGTCCAAGTACAGACAGGGCTGGCTCACTTCAGCCTGTATCCAGGGGTAACCCTGGATAGTCAAGGTGGAGGAAGGGGAGTGGGAAACTACTCTTTTGTTAAATGCAACTTGTATTTTTTTAGAAGCCAAAAAAACCCCAAAACAAAACATATATATTATATAAAATAAAATAATAATATTGAAGAAAATGTTAAAAAATGAATCACAAGTTACTCAGTGTAGTGTATAAAATAAAATTTGTTGTTAATAAATTTATACTAATAGATAATTTTATATTTACAGGGTACATGTATGTGTACATATGTGTGTGAATAGATAGTTGTTTGAGTTATTACAGTTTTTCAGTGTGTCTGCTACTTTTTATAAAACCTAACTCTCCCTTAGAACTCTCAAAAATCCAGTATGTACCACTTGTCTTTTTTAAAAGTTAAGATAATCAGTTGATACGATTATCTAAATTGTTCAACTAGCAAGAAAATACATGCTAATCATGAAAAATCAAAACAATACCCCAGGGAGTTCCCTGGTGGTATAGTGGCTTAAGGCTTCGGTGCTGGCACTGTCAACACTGTGGCCTGGGTTCAATTCCCAGCCAGGGAACTACCCACATACCAAAAAAAAAAAAAAAAAAAAAAAAAAAAAATACCCCAAATGTGAAAATCTCATTATCCATCCCACACTGCCTCCATGCCATTCCCCTTCTCATCAGCTCAGTGTGAATCTTTGTAGCTATTTTTTCTAGTGTCTCAATGTATAGGAACATATAAAAATAGATGGTTTGTGTCTTGTATCAAAAATGGTGTCCTATACTGTGTATTATTCTGCAACTTTTATGTAATGTGCCTCCTTTTTCTTGGTAGGTATATGAGTGTACAGAGGTACCAGAATTCATTTAAAAATCCTCTACTGATAGACGTCCAGGTGATTTCTTGTTTTTCACTGTTAGGAAGGTAATTCTTTATTCTTTCATTCTAGAGAATGCTTGATGTTTTACAGTCAACATATGGCTAAGTAAATAAATAAGATTTTATGTTGACATTTTGCTGTCAAGTTCAAAACTTATGTGGTTTACCTCTCGAATTATATAATAGGTATTATCACTTTTATAAGTTTCAGTTTACAAGGCCACAACTATAAATGTTGATGGTCTTTTCTAGAACAACACATTTCCCGTTTCCCTAGCTAAGAGTTGGTAAACAGTAGCTATGACCCTGCCTTGGATATTTGAGCGATGGTTAGAGAAGCATAAACCGGAGAAAATAGGAAAGTGGCATGTTGGAGATTAAAGGGCTCTAATCCTACTCCTCCCTCCCTGTGGACAATTATCAATTGAAAATAGGCATGAAGAACCAGGTGATTATGAAGTGAAACCTCAGATGTATTAATGAGCAAGGCCAGGGCCAAACCCTTAAAATCATGGTCTTTGAGTAACTAACTGTACTCAAGAACACAAACTGGGACCTGATGTCAAAATGAGTGGTTTTGTAGATAATTCCTAAATTTAGACCTTAGACCTGTCTGAAGTGAAGCTGGGTTGTCAACAATCAGTTCTAGCAAGTTCCCAGCCAGGAGAGGGTTTCTGGCTGCCCATTGCCCCATCGTTTGTGGGGAAACAGAGTTATACTGCCTGCTTATTTATCCTTGGTAAATTGCCCAAAGGATGTCAAACCTTCCCTAGTCTTCACAGAAAACTGAGACTGTGACCCTTTCATAGGAAAGAGTGAGTGAGGAGGTGTGAAGGGGAGCCAGAAGCACTCCATTCCTACTCCCTGCGGGGGAAAATGAAATGGAAGTATCCTCATGGAAACCTGAAAGGAGGGGAATTGGGTCTTCCCCAACATAGACCATAATCTGGCCTGCTAGGTGTCTTCCTTTGAAATGACAGATTAAAAAAAAATAATAATTCTTGTTTACTGTCATAAAAATTATTTCGGGGTTGAATTGGAGACCCCCCAAAAGGTAGAACCACATGATAATAATATGCGTTCTTTGCGAATATTACCTTATTTGGAAAAAGGTCTGTGCAGATTAAGTTAAAGATCCTGAGATGAGATTATCCGGGATTAGCATACATGGATTTTAAATGCAATGACAAGTGTCTATAAGAAACAGAAGACACAGAGAAGAAAGCCACGTGAAGTTGGAGGCAACAGTTGGAGGGATGCTGCCACAAGCTAAGGAGCCCTGGGAGTCATCAAAATCTATGTGTGAGGAAGGGTTCTCCCCCAGAGCTTTCAGAGAGATCATGACCCTGCTGACACCTTGAATTCAGACTTCTGGCCCCCATAACTGGGAGAGAATAAGTTTCTTTCATTTGTTATAGCAGCCCTAGGAAATGAATACATTTACCATAAGAATGAGATAGGAAGTACTATATTAAATATTAAACATATGGGCTCTGAGCGCTTGAAAAACAAAGTTAGTTTCAAGCCAGTACTCTGCTCTTCCCTCTAGAAGTCATTTTCTTCCTTCCATGGGTACCCTGTACCATATTGAGGTCCCCAGGTTAACCAGGGCAATTATTAGTAAATGGTTAGATCATGGTTGCCTCAAAGTTCTGATAGATAGGTCAAAGGAATATGAATGGAAATGCATTTTAAAAACCCACTGCAGCTATTGTGGGGTATAATGAAAAGTCATTTAAGCACATTAGCTGCTGATTTCATAATCAAGTGCTAACATTTTCTGGATGCTAACCTAAGTAACAGGAGAGATTGGCCATTTGCAAAACATATTTAAACAAAAGAGATTCAGAGACAAGAAGTGCCTCTTGTCTTAATTATTCTTTTGCATCATAAAAACCTCACAAACAATGCTTTTGCAAAGCATAATGGATGTGGAGCAGCTGTAGAAAGCATCTCACTTCCTTTGTTTGGAAACAACATTTTACATTTGGAAAGAAAAATTCTGTCCAGCTGATTTGATTCCAAGGAGAGGGCAAATCTGGGAAAGCAGTCTCTGCTGTCTGAGGAATATCCATGCATGTCCATCAAACACGGTAAAACTTTATAGCGGGCATGGTCTGAACCTGCTTGTTTTTTGTCAATGCTGCTGCTTCAAGGTCTCTGGGCTGCTGTGTCTTCAGGGGAAGGTGGGGTATTGAGCATCATTACAAAGAAGCATACTTTCATGAATGGAGAGAGAACTTTTGGTTTTCTTTTCTTTTCCTGAGACTTCCACAGGCCACTTTTTTCCCCCAGGTGGCTAAAATAAAGTTACCGATCAGTCCAAACATTACATTGGGAGCAGAACTATCCCAATGCCTGAGCTGGGCATACTCAGGCAGGTAGCACATCTTACCTTTCCAGGTTCTTAGATGTGGCTCTATGGCCAATGAAGTCTGTGCCCAGTAATAGCCATTACTGTGGCCTAGCAATGGCCAACATAACCATGGGTCCTCTGAGACACAGCATTCCTTACCTCTCTGCATTGACCCCCTTCAGAGGACAAGTCATCTGTCTTTGCCATGTACAAACCATTCCCAGATTTAGTGGCTTAAACAACAGCCATATACTACTTCCTATGAATTACTGGTGACTGTGTGGGGCTGCTGATCTGGGTCAGGTGTGGCTAATCTGGACTAATCTCACTAATGCATATGTAGTCAGTTAGCAGGTCTGCTTAAGACTGGTCTAGGGTGATCTTAGTTGTGGTAAGTCAGTCTTTCCCCAAGTATCTTTCCTGTGCTTCCTGTAAGTGAGTCTGGCCACATTCTCATAGTGGTGGCATGGGTCCAGAGTTGCTCAAGTACTTTATCGGGCCTCTGGCCCCATCAGCCAAAGCAAATCACAAGAGAATGACAAGTTCTACTAAAGACTTAGATCAAAGAGACATGGAAAATTAGTGTCCCAATGCAGTCAATTTAGGCACAATCTCATACTCTATAGACTGTCCACTGTTTACATTCAGCTACCTAGTTCTAACAGAGGTCCAATTGGAGTGAGGTTTCATGTAACGGAGAGTCAAAGCAACTGACATTGCTTTGCACAACTCCCCTCCCTTTTCTGGAGGGATGAGGTCTTACCCTTTACTGTAGTTGGGGTACTGACATGATTGAGGTCATGAGACCATGGGCACCTCAGGGTAATAGGCCAAAATTGCACCCTCCATACCTCGAACATGGGGACCCAAGTAGTGCATGACACAGTGGAAAAAGATAAATTCTGCATTCCTAAGATATAGTTTAGTTCAACTCATATCTATCATTGCCCAAAATCTCACACAAGAGAGGCCCTTGCTTCTCACTCAGTGTGGATATTTGCCTCAATCATACCTGAGTTATTTTGCTTGCCTTGCCTGGTACTTTACAAAGAGCCTTGGGTAAAGCAGGGAAAATCTGAGTTGTCAGCCAACTCTGAGCAGTAGATACGGTTCAAGATAAGGAGCCCTTTGGTTACTTTGCTTGAGGTAAGAGAATCTGCAGACTTCTTGGTCCACAAATTCAATGTACTTTATTCCCCCATGGAGCATTAACTCTGGGAAGGCTTAGGTGTTTTGTTTACTTGCTCAATGTCTATTTATCCCTCAAAATTTTGCCTAATGGTTCCCTTTTCTACTAAGTCTTCCTTGAACACTTATAATTAACTACATCGCTTGTACACAACCCATTGCACGTATACAATAGATTTTTTATTTTTCATTCATTTTTTTTCCCACCAAATATGTATTGAATGCTTCCAGTGCACCAGGCACTCTTTAGGAACTAAGAGATCTTTGAACAAAAGCCAGGTCTTCACTCTCGTGGAGCTTATATTTGGAAAGGAGGATTGCGTAATGAATAGATAATCAAATAAATACTGTGTCAGATGCTAAGGAGAGAAATAAGATAGTGTAAGGGACAAGCAATGATCATGTGTATTGGTGGGGTGGTTGGGGTCTATGTTAGACAGTTGGTCAGAGAAGCCCTTTCTATTAGTTGCATTTGAGCAGAGACCTGAACTATATGAAGGAGTGGGGTACATGGACATTTGGCGGGGTGCTTCCTAGGGAGAAAGTACAGTACTCGGAGCAGGCTTGGCTTTTGTGAAGATCAACAAGGAAGCCAGTGAGGTTTCATTTAATAGGGAGAGTACTAGGGTGTGAGATCAGAGGGATAGCAGGCTTCTGAATACAATGTTGGGTCTGCTACACCAAAGGAAAGCTTGCAGTTTTGTTCCAGGTGTGATAGTGATTGTGGTAGACAGAATAATGCCCCCACCCCAAATAATCCTGTCCTAATTTCCAGAACCTGTGAGTATATTACTTCAAATAGCAAAAGAGATGTTACAGGTGCAATTAAAATACAAATTTTGAGATGGAGGAAATTATTTCCCCCTCCCTTCCCTGCCCGCCCCCCCCTCCCCCGCCATTGGGATTATCAGGATGAGCCCAATGTACTCACAAGGGTCCTTAGGTGTTTTGTCTGACAGGAGGGTCAGAGTCATAGATGGAAGTGGGATGACAGAAGCTGAAGCTGAGGTGATACAGGGCTTTGAGCCAAGGAATGTAGGTGACTTCTAGAACCTAGAAAAGGCAAGGAACTGATTCTCCCCTGGAGCCTCCAGAAAGGAATTAGCCCTGCTGACACCTTAATTTTAGCTCATGAGACCCATTTCGAACTTCACACCTCCAGAACTGTACAATAAACAATTTGTGTTGCTTTAAGCCACTAAGTCTGTGGTAATTTTTTTGTAGCAGGAAGTCTCTAGAAGGTTTTGAAGAGAGTCATGATATGGCCTGACTTACATTTTAAAAAAAAATCACTGACTGATTATGTGGAGGATGGAATGAGGAAGACCAAATATAAGAGTGTGCAAGAGTCCAGTGAAAAGATAATAGTGCTTGACTTAAGGAGATAATGGTGGAGAGAAGGAATGGAATTTCCATGTGCTTCGAAGACTGCATAGGACTTACTTTATTAGAGATTGGTTTCAGGGACTGAGGGAGACAGAAGGATAAGGGTAACATTTTCACGTTTTCAAGGACTTGGGAATGGTTGGAAGTAAATCAGTTTTGGACATTTGGTGTCTGTATGTAGAGGGAGAGAATTGATCAAGAGTTCCATTTGGACATATTGTGTTTGAAATGTCTGTAAACCATCAACATGGAAGTGTCAAATAGAAAAAAATTTAAAATGAGTTTGGAGCTCAGGGGAGTGTTCTGGACTAGAGGTTTAAATGTAAGGATTGTCAGTGTAAAGATGATGCTTAAAACTGTGGGAGTAGATGAGATTGCCTAGGAAAGAAGTGAGGAGAGCTCAGGCTGGGGAGGGCAAGTGGCACCATTTCATGCAGAATTTCCTAATGTTAGCAACACTTCCTCTTGTCTGGAACTCAAGGTGGAAAAGAGAATGATGCTAGAATGTTGGAGTGGGGAATAAACAACTAAGGAGATTTTTGAGTTACCCACTGCCCTCCACATTGTACAACATGAGTGGACCCAAACTGATATTCTCTAGCACTTACTCAGAATGGAAAGATATTACACTTTCTTAAATAGATAAATAAAATCTCATATTTAAGCAAAGGCAGCAATCATATCAACATGTGTACTATGATACCCTATGGCTGAGCACACCCATGAAAGTGCTTTAATATAGGTTCATCGGATAAATAATGATTGTAAGAAAAGGGTAACACTTGGGGGAAGCAGAAGGAAGTGTACTATGTGGAGGGCAAGATGGCTTCCTAGATTGATTCATTTGTTCTTATTGACTATTTCTGTGCTATAAATCTCAGTTGAAGAGTCTCACTGTATCCAAAATGAGGGCTCAGCAACCCCAAACAAGAATACAATGGCTCACCAGGGAAGGCATTAACCAACCTAAATGCTGCTTTCCTTCCCTAAAGAGATCTCCTCCATCTGTGCCAGAGTCATTAACTCTGCCTTCCTTGAAAAGGAGGAAATTTGCACTATCGAAAGCAGGATTTGTGTGGCCAACATGACTTCAAAGATATTAAATGATAAACTTTCTAAATGAAGAAAAGAATGAGCTCCAAGTTCCTGCTCCACTAGCTGGATAAATGATGATGGAGCCACAAGCAAACTGTCTGTGGAAAGGAGAGAAAGTTTTTTTAGTACATAACCTATAGACTTGCCCCAACAAGAGCTCTGTTTTAAAGACCTAGTCCAATATTAGGGCCTCTAAGAAACTCAAGATAATTGCTTGGTTATTTTCAATGTTAAGTTGTCTTTTATTGCTAACTGTTCATAATTCTGTATTCTTGCCATATGGAGAGTGTATCAGTTAGGTATTACTACCATAATGCTGTGTAACAAGCCACCCCCAAACTCAGTGGCAAATAATAGTAAGTATTTATTTTTTGTACATATATCTCTGTGGCAGCTAGGATTGGCTCAGGTGGCTCTGCTCAATATATTTTAATTCTTGGGCCCAGGGTGAAGAGGTAGCAGCTATCTGTAGGGAGATCTGCTAATGGTGGAGGTTAGAAGCTCTCAGGGGAGTGAGTGGAACGAGACAATGTCTCTTAAGGCTTAGGTTCAGAAGTGCTGCACTGTGGCCCTCACCCACATGTAAGTGACCAAAGCTGGTCATATGACCAAGTCCAAATTCATGGGGCAGGGAGCATGTTCTTCCCATGAAGGCTGGGGAAAGGGAGTGAATATTTACCAAATGATAAGCTAATCTATACAGGGAGAGATGCTAACACTTCTGTTTCTTAGATGGGAAAACTGAGACGCAGTTGTGTTTGTGCAATAGTTCTCAGTTCAAACTTAGAGAAAGCCTTTTAAATTGATTACCTATTGATAACAATTGTATTGCTATTCACTAGGCTATTTTTTGCATCTCCATTTCCTTGGTAATGAGATATATTAATAGTTATTTTCTAGAAAAAACCAGAGTGACTCTCCTACTATCCATGCAATGTCTGGGTGGCAGTGACCATGTAGTGACTGGGTCAGGTAGTTGGATGTTGTTTAGAATGACCCTCAGATAATTTGGATGATGGCTTATGATTGGATTTCATGGCACAATTTTGGGTATGTTCTCTTTCAAAAGTAGTGAGCCATTAGTTAAATCCCTTGTTCCCAGGAGATCAAACCATGACTACATTATAGTTTGAAGTTATGGCAATATGGCAAACATAATCAATTACTTAGGGATCGATTCAGATTTTTCCCACTGTCAAGATAGCCGAGAGTTTAGCAACAGCATGGTCTCAGAGTCAGACAGACTGGTTTGGTCAGCTTGCCCAAAATAATGGGGGGCATATGTCACCTTGTGTCCTTACAGTGAAGACGAGGATTCTTTGTGTTTACGAGAGTTTGTCAAAGCTCAGTCTCTGACGCTGGATCCTTCTTTCTTCCTTTATCCTTAAGAAAAACTGAGGTCAGCTTCTTCCTCTCTCTTTGATGTCATGTGTTGGCTGTGCTACTCTTTTAGGAAAGGACATGCACCACATTATTTTTCCTGCCATGTGCATGGACTTGAAAGCTACAGGCAGACCAAAAGAGAAGGAATTGGCTGGTGGTCACATGACTGTGATGAATTCCAGGACAAAGGGGCTCTTTAGTGCCTTTTCACATAGAATCCCTCCAGAGCCCTGGAGATGAGGCTCTGAGAATGGTCCTGGCTTCTTGAGAAGAGACACTTCAATTGTTCATTTTTATTTATTGAATAGATTCACCAAAACTCATTTCCTTTTTCTCCTCAGCTCACAGATATTTCCCAGAATTTCTTGCAGCTGAATGGGGGGCATGTGACTGAGTTCTAGCCAATGAAACATGGGCTGATGTGATCTGCACAGGTCGTAGGCCTACTAGATGCAAACCTCTCACATGCATTTCCCATGCTTGCTTGCTTTCTATCCTCATGGAAGGCAACACTGGGGCCACAGGTTAAATATGGCAGATTTGCTTTCCAACCAGGAACACATACTGTGACCTATTACATGAACAAAATAATAAACTTCCATTTTGTTAAGCCACTGGTATTTGGGGGATTAGTTTTCAGACAGGGTTACACTAATTACTATGGTTTATTTTTATCTAGTCTCATAATAAAAGTCTCTCACTTTCCCATATCTCCAAGGTCTCGCTTGGATGTGGTGGACCATTTGAGGATCCGAACATGAATGCCCCATCTTGAAGGTCAAGTGAGGGTCCCCATTATTGAGCCTTACATTCTGTCAATGATGAGGCTGATGACAGCTAACATTTATTAAAGACTTATTATATGCCAGACATTTTATGTACTTTACCCTGTTTTAACCTCAAAATTACACTGACATTTATCATGTTCATTTCACTGTTGAGGAAATCTAGGCTCAGAGTAGATAAGTAATGTGCCCAAGATTGCACAGCTAGAAAAGTGTAGAAGTCATTAATGGAGCCCAGTTAGGGAACTCAGAGCTTGTGTATTGAACAGCTGTGCTGAGTTCCCAGCTGAGCAGGTCATTAGCCCTGCTGGCTGCCCTTTCTCCAGGCAACCTCAGATTCCTGCCCCTCCTGGCCATCTCTGGAAACCAGTGGCTGCTTTCTCAACTAAACTTTCCATGCATGGCCCAACCCTAGCCCATCCCTGACTCTCTGAAGATCCAAGTGGAAGGATACTTCCTGCATTCATCTTCACATGGCCTGTGTTTGGAGACAGGTCTCAATGACAGCCCTTTCACTGAAAAGCCTCTGCTTGCCCTTTTGCTCACCCACACTGGGAGGCCACATCCACAGTAGAATCTTTCCTATTCGCCCTAATGATGAAGAGACTGATTACCCACTGCTCTGCTTTCCAGATTGCTGAAGCTGGGAGTGGTGGGAAAAACACCATCAAGGCTATCGTGTCAAAGCATGGACTTTCCAGAACAATGATGAATGGGCTTGAAGAGGCCTGTGCGTACTCTCACAGCATAATAAGGTGCTGGCTAGTAGACTTTTGCCAAGAGGGGCGTAGACACTCCTTGCTGGAATCAGGCCTCCTTTTTCTCTTTCTGGCAGAGGTCTGACTGAACTCCTGTCACTGTCACTCAATCTTGGTGTCATTTTCCAGAAAGCAGTCAAAGGCAGCTCAGAGAACCAACAAGAAGCCCTGGGAGGTGACTTGGGATGAGAAGGCAGGATTGCAGTGAACACAGAGCACGGTTTCTGATCAGCTGAGCCCAAACACTTCAGCATTCCCTGAGGTGGTCGCAGTGTGAGCCTGGAGCTGATTGTATAGTTATAATCGAGGCAGGATTTGGAGGAGTGGTCAGAAGCCCACCAGCCTTGCCTGGAATGTTTGGTCTGTCACTTCTTAGTTGTGAGACCAAAAGTTAACTTCTTAATCTCTAAAAGACTCAGTTTTCTTATGATGGAGAGTTTAGAAAAAATAGCACTCTAAAGGTGAGGACCTATGCAAAAGGCAGAGAAAGTGGTTAGCAGAGTCTCAGCTTTTATAACGTCCATCTAGGCTACTACCTCCTAGGCACAGCTTGTTTGGTCAGCCATAGTTTTCAAGAAAATATTAGGGTCTGGGGGAAAATTATGGAGAAATCTGTTGGTGTCCCCGTGGTCACACTTTGGGGCGGGGGTTCAGAGGGCAAGGCAAGATTAACCCTTTGAGCTGCACCCTTTATTTGTCTCTGCTGGTAAGAGTCTGTCTGGAGCTGCAGGGTATGTAAGTGAGGTTGATTGGTTTGTCCCAGTGAATGAGCTATCATTTGTCCCCATTCAACCTCAGTTGCCTGTGTCCATGTGCTTCAATTCTCACGTGGCACCTTCTTTCCGTGATGGGAAGGACTGGAGTGCGTTGCTGTAGATGAGACAGAGGCAATGAAGAGGGGAAGGCTGACCACCAAGGAAGTAGGGAGATCAGCACTATGGCTTAGATCCTGAGAAGGTGGAAGGGACCAAATCTGCAGTGGAACGAGAGGGAGCGATTTTTGCATTGAGGAAGGACTCATCTTTCATTGCAAGAACACTTTTAAAGCCCTGGCCTCTGCAATCCAGTCCTGTGGCAAGTTTGTATTTTAAAAAGTCTAGTACAGGGAGAAATTCTAATCTTTCTATATGCTCTCAAACAGCTAAGAGGGTTGTTTTGGTTTGGGTTTCCCCAGACACAGATCCTGAGACTAGGATTTGAGTGTGAGGATTTATTTGGGAAATGATCCCAGGAATTCCAGTAAGGGGATAGGGAAGAGACCCAGGCTTGGTCAGCTGAAAAGTAGAACCCAACAGATTTCCATATCCTAATCCCTGGAACCTGTGTAGATGTTAAATTACGTGGCAAAGTCACTGCAGGTGATACTGGATTATCTGGGTAGGACTTAACTGCAATCACATGTATCCTTATAAGGAGGAGGCAGAGCAGGACTTCACCCACACACAGACCAGAAAGCAGTGTAATCTCAGAGGCAGAAATTGGAATGATGGGACCACAGATCAAGTCATCATAGCATCCTCCAGAAGCTGGAAGGATTCTCCCCTAGAGCCTCTGGAGAGAGCATGGCCCTGCTGATTCCTTGATCTTGACTTCTGGCCTCCAGAAGAGTAAGAGAATAAATTTCTGTTATTTTAACCCACAGAATTTATGATAATTTGTTACAGCAGACCTAGGAAACTCATGCAATGGGGAAGGAAGGATGTTATTTTAGGGTATGTTAATGAACTGGTTTTCTCTGTGGGCAATTGGGGCTCAGTCCCCCTGGGAGCCTCTTGGAGCTCTGATGCCACACATCCCAAGGGGAAAGGAACCTGGAATCCTTATTCATCAAGTCTTATAGTCAGTGTTTGGTGGCTACTCTTGGGTCCATCAACTTCCTAGCTTCACAGCCTGCTTTGTGCATTATAGGAATAAGCTCTCCACATAAGACAGTGATGTCAGGCAGCATAGCTGTTGCAGTTTTCTGCAGTAGGAATTTGCCAGCAGGCTTGGAATGGCGAGTGTTGAGGGGATAGAGTCTGCGCTGGAGGTCCCATTGGATCCTATCCATGTACGTAATCCAAGTCAGCTGTGATTCAACACGCTTCATTATTTTCTCCCAGAGCCTGAAATACTCACACAGGCAGCAGCCTGTCTCTCTCCTAGCCCAGGACTCTCTTTCTTACCCACAGCATCCATGTTCTGTCATCTTTGATGCCTAAAAGCCCTGTCTGAGTTGGGGAAGGTGGAAGTTGGTGTATCACTACAGGTGAATAAATTTTGTTCCCATCACAATTGTAGTAAGAGGCAAAAAGTAAAGTGGATTCGGACATGGGATTATAGAAATAAATTTCCTCCCTGCCACCCCTAGAGGAGAGAAACAACATCGGGGGATTCTGGTGCCCCACCCTCTCCCTCCACCATTGCTTCTTTAGAGCACGTTTCTCTGGAATTCTGGTGCATTTGGGTGATGTACTAAGGACAGCCAGGAACATTAATTACCTATGTAGGGTGCTTTACGGGTTACAACTAAGTTTTAGAACCAGTGTTTTAGTTACATCTGATGATGGTATTGTAACTGTATTAAGCATTTTAATCCTTAACCATTGTCAACCAAATTTATTTTATAGCAGAGAAAACTGAAGCTTATGCCATTCAAAGTGTGGTGTGTGGACCAGCAGGGTCAGCATCACCTGGGACCCTGCTAGAAACGCAGAACCGTGGGCCCCTCTCAGTCTCCTCTCTGACCTGCATTTTGACCTAGTTCCCAGGTGGCTCATTAAACTTTGGGAAGTGCTGACTTATTCATTGTAACTGAGGCTGGGACCTCTCCCATGACTCTGTTGATCTGATCTAGGGTCTTCTCTGTAGACTTGAGGAGAAGGAATGGGGGGGAGGATGGAAATAGACAGCCCTATCTTCTGGGGGTTGCTCTGGGGTCTGAGGTCCTGGTGACACAGCAGACAAGTTTCTGTGACCTTCCCACTTTCTCTTCCTCCAAATTGATAGAAGAGGCCTTTTTTACTGCTGGGCCCAATTACCAGACTTGGAATTGTTGTGTTAAGAGATGGGAAGTTGCCACTTGGCATTGTGAGGGTGGGAAATGACAAAGCTACTTCTAATTTTTACCGAGGGCCCGAGAATCTAGCGTCATTTTCAGTAAGCTGCTTCCTCTGGAAACCTCCCTTGCCTTTTTCTCCTTTGTCCTGGTTCTCTGGGGCAAGGGGGCCGTGCTTTGCTGTGCTCGTATTCAGAAACCCCCTGCTCTGTCGTGCCTGTCAGAGTCTGCTCTCTAAACCTTTCCATGCTGCAAATAATCCCCTGTGTCTTTCCTATAAGCTCTTTTGAATTCTCTTGCTCATGTAATGTGAAGAGCCGCGTTGTTATGCCAAAGCCAGCTTCTCCCATGAGTCTTTGTCACACAAATAAAATAGATGTTTGCTTTGTTCCTTGTGCTCCACTTTTTTACACTCCCCAGCACAGGCCTTTTAACGGAGTTTATTAGAAATGGAACAGAATGCTGCTAACGACAGCAAAGGGCGCCTGTTCCTTCTCCTGATTCTAGCTCCTGCCCTTCCCTGGTGCCTGTGTTTTCCATAATGAATGTCACAGGGGGACAGGGAGATGAATGAGGACTGGTAAGGACAGACCATTATTGCGTTCAGCTCTTCGGAGCTGGTGAGGGGTGCCACCACTGGAGCTCTTGAGCAGCTGCGACATGAGACAGCACTCTCCTTGCTGTCCTCTCATGTCCTCCACCTCAACCGAAGGAGGACATTTTTGTGGTGGTGCAGAGGCGAAAAAGCACTGTGTCCCAGTACTTGGTTTACTGGTTCTGGCTTTGCCACCCTCATGCAGTGAAACTATGACTGCATGACTGAAGATGTCTGGGCTTTGGTTTCCTTCTGTGTGGAGGGAACCTGGAAACCTGTTCTTCCTATTTCATAAGGTCGCACTACTACAAATGTTAAGGCATTCTGCCTTGGATTAAGAAACAAATACATAGCTCCTTTGTGTACCCCAAAGTGCCTACTGTTGGTTGTTTTTTTGTGGGGCTCCAGAGAGCAAGGCTAACCTATCTTGATAGGATAATAAACAGACGTGCAAGCACTTGGTAAACTGTAAAGTGATGTGCCTGAGTGCAGTATTGCCAATCTAAGCCAGGGAAAAAGCTAGATAATGTAGGAAGAGAAGACTGGGGGGGAGTAAACAGATCAGACAGTGCATTGGAGATAATGATTGTGTTAGTCCGTTCGGGCTCCTGTAACAAAATACGACAGACTGAGTGACTTACAAGAAACAGAAGTTTATTTATCACAACTCTGAAGGCTGGAAGTCTGAGATCAGGGTACGAGCATGGTTGCATGAGGGCCCTCTTCTGGGTCATAGACTTCTTTTATCCTCACATTGTAGAAAGGGTGAGGGAGCTCTGTGGGGGTCTCTTTTATAAGGAAATTATCTCATGCGTGAGGACTTTCCTCTCATGACCTAATCACCCCTCCGAGGGCCCCACCTCCTCATACCACCAGCTTGGGCGTTACTAGGTGCACACGAGTATTAATTTGGGTGTGGGCACAAACATTCTGCCCACAATAATGATTGTCAAATACTCGATATCCTTATGCTTTCCCCCCTGCCCCCTCATTTCTGAACCTACTCTGGGTTATCAGAGTCCCTCTTGCTATGATTTAAAACTTAAGCTTGAAGCTCCAGTTTGCCTTATTTCAGTCATATTTCAGTTATCAATATGATTACCACCTTCTTTGACAAACATACTCTACATTTATTCATATAGTCTAGATTGTAAAGGCTGTTTTATTGTTTTATTTTGTTTGTTTGTTTGTTCGGTCTGGTTGTTTTTGTCAATTTTTTTTCACTTCAGACTATCTGAGCTTATGGTAAACCAATAGAGTCTCATCTATTCTCTCATAAACTGTCATCAATGTGGCTCTCACTGATTCTCCATTATTTATGTGTGTGTGTACACACACACAAACACACACACACACACACACACACACACACACACACAGTAGCTCCCTTTTATCCACAAAGGATATGTTCCAAAACCCCCAGTGGATGCCTGAAACCATGGATAGTATGAAACCCTTTGTATACTAATTAATATGCTTTTTACCTATACATGCATACCTATGATATCATTTATCAATAGGTACAGTAAAAAATTGACAACAATAACTAATAAAATAGAATAATTAACAATATACTATAATAAAAGTTATGCGAATGTGATCTTTCTCTCTCTCTCTCTCTTACTCTCACTCAAAATATCTGATAACTGATCTGATAACCGAATTGGCTCCTACATGACTAACGGGTGGGTAGCATATACAGTCTGGTAAAGGGATGATTCATGTTCTGGGTGGAGCAGAGCAGGTTGGTGTGAGATTTTATCACATTACTCAGAATGGCATGCAATTTAAAACTTATGAAGAGTTTATATCTGGAATTTTCCATTTAATAATTTTGAACTGCAGTTGACTGTGGGTAACTGAAATTGCAGAAAACAAAACTGTGGATAAGGAGGGACTACTGTACTCACCTTTCAGAGGCCTGGGAACCACAGTGCTAATACTTAATTCATCAAATTTACAGGTTTAAAAAATTCACAAATCCAACAGAAGATTTCTGTGGACAATGCCTTGTGGTCATCTGGGAAGGAGGGATCATGTGACATTTGTGGAGGTAAGATGAAGCCTTGTGAAGCTCGGCAGAGGGGAGGAAGGTGGCCTTTGCCATAAGTTAGCAAACTTCAAAAAGGCTTTTGAAAAGCATGTAGATAACATATCTTTGAAAGAACTCACTATTTTTGTCCATTGAAACATGCAGTGTCTTCTAATGGGTTCTAGCCTTTTTCCAAGAGAGTAAAGCTTTGAAGGTTTATAAAAGGGCCATGGTGTAGGCTGAGTGGCATAAAACACTCTGGCTCTTTCATTAATTGAGATTTTCAGTTTCTGTATATGTGATATGAAGTTCAGTTGACTGAACTGAGGACAGAAATAAAAGCCAAGCCATAAGGATCAGGAGCTGGGCAGAGCTGGGGTAGTTCAGGCCTGGGCCAGGGCTGGGGGCCAAGTGCAAAGGACTTGACAGTTGTTACAGACATGGCTGATCAGATATTTTTAGAGGAACTGCAAGCCTCTATGACTGGATGAGCACTTCCCTGCTCCCTCTGCACTTTTCAGGACTCATTTTCCAAAATTTTGGGGATAACGAGACTCTCTTAGTGCTTTCCTAATCTGGGGTTTTATAAAGAAATCCATTGACTAGACCAGGACAGGGCCATGGAAGTCAGGCAATGAAGGAGTCTGGAGACCCATACCAGGCAGCCTAATGTGGGGTTTTCACTTTGCCTCAGAGAAGGTGATACTCTCTTCCTTCCAATGTATGTACCTGTGCCATCCAGATGGTATGTGAGGACTAAGTGAAGAGTGCCCTTCAAAGCTGATGATGCTTAGATGGGCCTCGTGATAGGACTTTCTTTTTTCTGATTTTAAAAAACATGCAATCAATTGAAATAAATAATAGAATCTTCTAAAGTCAATAATAATGCCTTCATCCAGGCACTCAGAAGTATTGGTCATTTTTACATTTTCTATGGATGAATAAAATGACTGTGAGAGGTATGACTTAGTCAAGAGTGATTAGATTGCAAGAGCCAAATCCCACTTGAAGCAAACCAAAGCAAAAACAAAACCAAAACCAAAATCAAAAACAAAAACAAAAAAAAAAGAAAGAAGAAAGAGAAAAAAAAATCTATTGGATATTTCCATGGGACAGTGACTTGATTTAGCTTCCATCTTCTACTCTCCATGTTTCTTGGTTCAAATTCTCAACAGAGAAAATTGGATTGCAAGAGTGATTCAGGATCCTTCCCAGGCAGGCAGAGTAGAAGAGCATGATGGTGGGGGGCCTGCCTTTGTGGGTGGAGTAGAGTCATTATCAGATAGGAGGGCCACTAACTGGACGGAAACTCCTAAGTATCTTCTACAAACTTCCACCTTGGTGGGGAGCACTGGTTAGCTCATAATCATGTACACAATGAGGGGCTATAAGAAGTACAAGGCTGTAAAGTTGCCAAATTTAAACAAAAAAAAAAAGGGGGGGAAATGAAGGCTAAGAGAGAGGAGAGAGAAAATTACCCTAAGTATGCAATGTGGTATATTAAAAATTATTTTTTATCTGAAATGCAAATGTAACTGGGCACCCTGTATTTTATCTGACAACCCTACCCAAGGGTTTATCTTTCTTTATTGGAGCTGTCATGGCGAAGGACTTGGAAGAATTTAAATTGAGTCTCAAACTAAATTGCCCATGCCCCAGGGTTGCTTGTGTCCATATAGTGTTTGTTTTTATTTTTAAGAGAAACAATCTGGTGTGATGAGAAAGCAGAGAACCTGATTTTGAGGTTTGGATCTGTCACTTAGAAACTGGGTGATTCTGGGCAAGCCATTTGGTTTTGAGGTGCCTTTGTTTTCTTGTCTAGAAAGCATGGATATTCATGCCTCTTTAAGAAGATTGCTGTGAGGAATCAGTTCCCGCAGGTAAAATTACCTAGGAGGATACCAGCCATGTAGCAGGTGCTCAACTAATTGCATGTCCCCTTCTCTTTTCCTCCTAGTAGTACATGAGCAGAAACACCAGTGTCTATTATTTATTGATTAGCTCTAATACTTTATGTGCCAGGGACAGAATAATGTGCTATATAAGCATTGTCTCATTTAATTCAAGCAACATTTGATTGAGAACTACTATTCTTCTCATTTTACTGATGATATAACTGGGGCTCGGGTTGGTACAAGAGTGGTCCAGTGACACACCTTTTAAATGACAGAACTGGGATGTAAACCCAGGCCCCATGGGTCTCCAGAGCACATGCTCTCCACTTGCACTCCCGTGCCTTTCATTGTGCACATGGCATGGCATGTGGGGTCTTTGCAGTGCTGGACCCGCTTTCTGTCTGTGTGTGCTTGAGTTAGCAAAGCACTTGTTTCAGTACTATGTTTTGTGTGTCCACACTGTTGAAGTCTTCCTCTGGGCACCGAGGATGCAGTAATGATGAAGACAAAGGTCTACCTCATCAAATTCCCATCCCATTTAGGAAATAGACAATAAACAAGTAAACAGACATGTGTAAGACATGGCATCATACTATGGTACGGGATGTAATTAAACAGAGTAATGAGAGGTGTGGCTTGGGGCTAGGGAGTAGAAGGGAGATATTTTAAATAAGGGTGTTCATGGAAGGCTTTTCTAAAGAGTGACACATGAACTGAGACCTCAAGAAAGTATGAGAAAATATGGGCAGAGGGTGCAGCAAATGTAAAACCAGGAGACGTCTGGAGTGGTGGAGCGTAGCGAAGAGGCTGGTACGAAGCACAGTGTGCAAAGGAGGGAGGGAGGAGATGAGGTCAGACCCAAGCAAGGAGTTGGGGATTTATTCCTTTGTGATGGAGGATGCGCGTCTGCAGGGGGTTCTTCCACTCGTGACCCACAGCATCGACCACAGCTTCAGGAGAAAGGCCCCCTGTCTCCCAGGAGCTTCATAAGGAAACCAATCATGCCACTTATCGCCCCAGTTTGAAAAGTAATTGCAGACACACGTGTAAAGGGCAGGGCAATCTTTTCTGCCAATTACGTGCCCTGCTATTAGGCGAGTAGGAGCCGGTAAAGTCACAGTATGAGGAATTAGCAGCACAGTTCCCTCTCCCTTCACCTCTGCATTCCTGCCTCTCCCCAGACTGTGTGCATTCTTCCCTCTCCAGGCACTGGTCTCAGCTGGTCTGAATTGGACCAGGTGCCTCCCCCAAATTATGTCCCCTCAACACACTTGTCCTTGTCTGTAAAAGGAAAAAGACTACACTCGCAATAGCGTAATTAAAAAACACGGCTAAGTCTGCCAGGCTACAAGGTTGCAAACTTGTATTTATAACAATATTTGTGAGGACTATTTGGTTCTGGGCATTTCCAAAGCTGCTTATCAAACAGGTTTAGCTGGTCCTCATTGCACTTTCCTGTACTTGATGCCTTTATTATTTTATTTGGCTCTCATGCCTATGCACATATGCCCATTTCTTTGGGCCTTTTATTCACTAATCCATCCGTCTCTTCACTCTTCAAGCAGTTTTTAATTAAATACCTATTTTCTGCCTGGCACAGAGCTGCTGTTTTAAATTAACAGATGTCTAGTGGTTAAGAGCTTCAGGTTCAAACAGTCCTGAATTCCAATCCCAGCTCAGCTCCTGCAGTTATTTCTATAGTGATGTTTTTCTTTTTTTCATCTGAAAAATAGGGGTGATGGCAGGATGGGGTTTTCTGTCACTTTAACCCTCTTCATTTACCCTCATTCTCAGCTGTGGTGGAGAGGAAACTTTCAGCCTAGTAACCTCATCCAGTTATGGTGTGACAGGGTTCAACAGCTGTGAGAGGACACTGGTTAATTTGTAGGTGTCCCATGTGTGGTGGAGAGGAGAAAGGAAATCATGGTCCTTGAGTAACTAACTGGATGGAGTCAGAAACTTGGGAGGAAGAATAGGGGTCAACAGAGGAAGAAGGGAGCAGACACAAAAGAGGAGTGCCTCCAAACATGCACCTAACGGAGTCTAGATGAACTGAGCCACCCAGTACCAAGGCTGCTGCATACCCCAGTTGGCTAAGTAAGGGACTAACTTCAGGAACCAGACCAATTGGGGTCAGCCCTGGTTCTGGCCCTTGTTAGCTGTGGGCCCCTGTGTCTCATTGTCTCATCTGTGATAAGATCCTAATAATAGGACTTACCTCCTAGGGTGGCTGGAAGGATTCGATGAGTGCATACACACAGCAAGCTTAGAATGGTGGCGAGAGCAGAGTAATCGTGAACTAAACGTTAGCAGTTAAGGAATTCTGAGTTTCTTCCCACATTCTCTCCCCCTTTCCTGCCTGCGTTGCACCAGAACACTTGCCACCATTTAATCTTCTCCTGTATCTTTAATGTTGTGTATCCCCATCCCCTGTAATCCCAGTAGCACTCAGTTTCCTTGAAGTCTGAGGTTTTGTCCCTTTTGTTCATGGTTGCATTTCCAGCTTTATTTTCTGGGACAGTACTGGGCACAGGAAAGGAGCTCAGCACAATCCATACTTTTTTAATGATTGAGTGACTGAATGGGTAAATGAAAGAATTAATGAGTTATTATCCTGTGGATGTGAGCTATGTTCTTTATCAGTGCTGAGTGATGATGGGCAGCCCACCCAACCTTTCAGATATTGTGAGCGTAATGACAGTATTTTATTATAATAACAGTGATACCTACTTTCTGAGGTTTGAGGAGCATAATAATATCTGTAAGGCACCCAGATACTGTGCTCCTCAATGCCGAATTATGTTACTTGTTAGTAGTAACCTTATTGCTGTGTATGTTGCATCCCCTCCTTTAAGCTTGCCAAAGCCCCTTCTAACAAGTGACAGAGAGGAACGTCTGATTCCAAAGGCTGTGCTTATTAACAAGAAAGGAAACACAGGCACAAATAGGCCATGGAGTCTGACCTAAAACCCAGGTGCTTGAACTCACAGGTCAATGCCTTCTTCTCTTTTAACCCAGGGCAGGTTTGCCTATCATTGGTCACCAGTAAGTGGAAATACTCATATTTCACATGGAGGTGATTAGGATTCAATTAGAAAAACATGACTGTAAAGCACTTGGAAAAATGCCTGGTGCTTAATAAACATCATAACTCTCATAATTATTTTTCATGCATGCATGTATCGATGCATAGAAGTTATTTTTAAGTCCTGTGCGTGCTTGGCACTGGGTTTATTGAGGATGTAGATGAGAATAAGATTTGCTTTCTTACCTCAAGCAGATGGTACTTCAGCAAGGGACTCCAGTAAATGAATAAAGACATGTTCTAAGTGCAGTTAACCCAGCCTGGGTATATCAGGGGCAACTTCCTGGAGAAAGTGAGATTTCAGGTGGTTGGTCCTTAATATTGAGCTGTGGCCCACCAAGTGGAACTTGGCCTGCACAAGAGAAATCCTAGAAAGTAGCATGTGTCAAGGTCCTGTGCAATGAAATGGCCTGGCATGAGGTGGGGTGAATGGTAGAATGTTCTATATGGCTAGTACTTGAGCTTTGTTGAGGGAGATAAAGCAGAATAGCTGGGTAGAAACTTTATATATGGCACTAAATACCAAGTTAGGGTTTCAGATTTTAACTTAAAGGCAATGGGGAAATATTGGAGGTTTTTATATGTGTACCAAGAACAGATACAGGAAGGAAGGCCAGAAACAAAGTTGCTTTGGATTCAATGCTAATGGCTAGATCATAATAGATAATTGGTATTTATTGCTTGAATTAAAAATTGCTTTGGCAACAATATAGAAGTCAGGCTGGGGAATTGGAGGATACTGGCAATCTAGAGATCAATTACTTAGCTTGATTACAGAAAAATGCTTTTTTACTATATCTTGCTGCTTGTTTTCAAAACAATTGCTGAATAAATGAATGGTTGTCCTGTTCTACATTTGTTGTTTAGAGATGGATGATTTATGGGTATGGGAGGCATGTTAGCTGAGAGTAATAAAGTGAGTAAGTCCTGAAATAACTATTTTTCCCCTGCAAAGAATGATATCTGGGTCACGAGCATCTTTTGGGAATATGCCGAGAACTGTCGCTTCGCCCATTGGGTTCCATGACAAGCAACAAGAAGTCTTTGTCTCCTCTCCTGACATTCTGTGGTCTTCAGAGTTTCCCAGGGACAAAAACTTGAATCAATAGATTCATTACATGAACAAGAACCTGGTACTTTGAAAAAGCTTTAGATGAATTCCTGACGTGTCAAATAAGAGAGAACAGTGTTGAAAATACTCTACCATGTCTTGCTCCAGTGTGCCTCAGCTTACCTCAGCCTCTCCTGATTCACCTTGGGAAAACTGGGTCCTCTGCTCTCATAGGTCACGCCTCACACTCCCCATGAGCTTGGTCTTGGCAAAGACTATGGAGTGTAGTTTACTTAGCTTACCCACAGGGCCCCTGGGCCCTTGGTGTTATGTTTTATACAACATAAGCTTTTGAGGTACACACACTTAATTCTGGCCGTATTTTTGCACAGTGGTTCCCTGACAGTTTTATCAGCCATTGGGCCACTACAGGGTATTCCTAATGAGATTAATGTGTCTAGAGAGTCACTAGTTCATCTATTCTCATTGGCTATAGGATCATTTGTTAGATCATTTATTTTAAAAAAAATAAATTATTGAGTATCACAGACCAGACATGGTTCTAGGTCCTGGAGTACAATGATCAGTAAACAGATATTTAGTTGCCACCATAAAACTCATATTCTAAGTGAGGATAACCAAGATAGAAGTAAAAAATAAATAAAATAGTGACAAATGATGGAAAATGCAATGAGGGAAACAAATAAGGAAATGAGCTAATGAAGTATGTGCTGGTGAGGGACAGCTCCTTCTCTAAGAAGTGACATATCGTTTCTGGGAGGATCAGAATGACTTGGAAATTGGAGGAAAGGACATTCTAGACAGAGTGGCTAGAATGCGCAAAGGCCCAGGAGTAGGGAAGAGCTTGGCATGTCTGACGTTTAGAGTACAGCAGAGCACAGTGAGCAATGGGGAAAGTGGAAAGGGATTGGATTAGGATAGGGAGGCAGGAGATAGCTTTGCAAGGCCTCATGGGCTGTGGTGAATTTCCCTCTTCTGTCATATGCTAGGAGAGTATTTTATGATTCAAGACATACTTGCCTTTGAGTTGACTGTAATAAAAACAGGAGCAGTGTGGGGAATTAACATTTTTGTGTGGTGTGTTGAGACTAAATGAGGACACATAATGGAACAGCACTTTGAGAACCACTGCTCTAGGAGATGGATGCTGATTCTAGAGGTATATTTGACAGTTCATTTTGCTGCAGTAAGTGTGAAAAACAACTGGCATGTAGGGCTAAGCAGGACCTCTCCCATGCAGCTGCACTCTTTTATTGATGCATCCCATTTATATCTACTGAATGTCTGTCTACTTAGTGCTAGGCAATGTATGGGCAAGGGGTATCCAAAAGAGAGAAAGACAGATGTCACCCTTGACCTCATGGAAATTGCATACTGGCCATTTTAACTTCATGAAAGCTCAGCTTAAGAAACAAAAGAGACTTGGATTTGCCTTTTCTGTAGCTCATTTGGTTAAATTCTGGCAGCTGTCACACATTCAGGTTCATTAACATGTAGTTTTCAGTGCTTAACTTGCTTTCACAGATTAACTTTTCCCAACTCATTTTAGTGGACTTGACCTTGTTCTATTCATACATGACCACAGAAATCACTAACTGGTGGCTTGCTTTTTATGAAAGCAGCATGATTTTACTAGAGGTATTGCCAGATTTGAATTCCAATGTAAATAAATTTATCCACTACAAACATTCATGGATCTGCCCTGCATTATAAATAAATCTCCCAAGTAATTGCTAAGTGATGGCCTCACCATTATGCTGGCATGAGAAAAGCAACCAGAGACAGATTCAATAACTTTGCAGTAAACATTTAAAAAGGAACCTGGACTCTTGCAGGGAGACTGCCAGGTTGGAATCGGTGGATAGGAGGAGAGGACTATTTGGTGAATTGAGAAATTATTGAGAACTTGAATTTGTGGTGAACATTAAACATTGGCCATGCCCATATCAATGTCTATGCTAGATTTAAGTATTCAGCTTTCATCTCATTCTCTGAGTCATTCCTTGGCTAGGGTTTGGCTCATCTAAGTTACACTCTGCTTCTCACTTCAGATCTGTGGATGAGTGGATGTGGCTCCACTTTACATGCTTCGAGTCCTCCTTGGACCAGTTGGATAACCAGTGAATGTTCTTTTCCTAACGATGGCATGGTGACAGAGAGCAAACAAAATCACATGAGACCTCTTAAAACATAGATTCATTTGTATTTCTTCGTGGGATTGTATGCCTGAAACCTATGTAATCCTTGCTAATATATGTCACCCCAATAAGTCTAACAATAAAAATGAATTAAAAAAAATAAAAAAATAAAATAAAAAATAAAATAAAATAAAAATAAAAACCAATGTGAGATACCACCTCAAAAAAAAATAAATAAAAAACAAAAAACAAACAACAAACAACAACAAAAACAACAACAACAACGACAAAACATAGGCTCAGAGCTGTACCCTATCACCTCCACCTCATTCTGTTAGCCAAAGCAAGCCATATGGTTAAGCCCAAAGTCAAAGGGGAGGAAGTTCACACCATCATCAATGAGGCAAGGATTAGATGCAGGAAGGGGTGAAGAATTGGAGCTCAAAGTTAATCACCCATAATTTAATAAGTATGTTATTCATTTATCAATTATTATATAAGCTTGTGTTATATCCTAGATACTGCTAGGCAGCAGGGGGGATTGCCATGTAATACTCCTATGCAACTCAGTGGTTAGAAAGCTAAGGAAAAGAGTTTCTGCTCTTAATAGCTTTTATATAGTCTGTACTGTAGTCTTCTTAGAAGTCTGTATTCCTTAGTTATGGGTCTTGATGTAGTCTACCCTCCAATGTGGCCAGAGTGATTTTCTTAAAATGTAAATGAGATATTGAATTTTCCCTGTTTAAGTAGTTTGGATGATTCCCCTTTACCAGTGGGATAAACCTCTATCTCCAGATGTTTACTTTTAAATTGATCCTAATCTGGACTCCCAAACTGCTCAGACTTGTTTTCTGCTATTCTTCTGGTCACCAGCCCCCGACCCCTAAATGCCCCCTCTTCTTCATTTCCACTTTACTCTAGCTCAATGGTTTCCTGCTTGGGACCATAGGCAGGCAGGTGGTTAGGGTGTGGGGGCCATGGTGTCATTGTGGGGGCCATGGTGTCATTGTAAGAGATCTCACTAAGTGCACACTAAGCATTATCTGTCAACTAGAAGTAATGCCCCACCCGCAGGCATTTGCAACTTTACCTTAGATGGGATTGTAAAGAATAAGCTTCAAATTCAGTTAGAAGAAACTGTTAAATTTTAGTTTTTCATCAATGGTAACAAAAAGTACAACTTCTGTCAAGTAGACCTCCATCAGAATTTTTGACACACTGTGGAAACCAACCACAGTGCACACCTTGCCTCTTCTTAAACACATCCTGATTTCTCATAGCTTGGGCTGCCTCTGCTTTTTCAGCACTTCTATAGCACACTTGTAAGAGACTGATGTCTTTCTCTCCACGAGCCATATTTTCTGATGCACATAAACCATGCCTTTTCCTTCCTTTCCTGTTGCCCAGCTCAGTGGCTAATATGGAGTGGGCACTTTATGAATATTTCTTGAATGAATGAGTGAAGAGTACATGTAAGTGACAATTGGAGAATTCTCTAGGGCAATGGTTCTCAAGCTATGCATACAAAGAGCTGGTAAAACACAGATTGTTGGGCCTCATCCCTAAATTTCTGAGTCAGACTGGGGTGAGACCTGAAAATCTTCATTTCTAACAAGTTCCCAAGTGATGCTGATACTGCTGGTGTAGGGGCCACACTTTGAAAACCACTCTTTTCCCAAAATGTTGCTGAGATGATTCTCTGTGTAGAAATAGCCCCACACTAATTTTGGATAAGGAAGACACCTAGAGGGGGCTCTTAGTTCACAGGATGAAATTGGTGTTTTGCTACTGAGTAGGGACTGAAGTCCTAAAGACAGGCAAGTTAAACTGAGATGGCCTAAACATCACTCTAGGTTTTATCTCCATGCTAGTGTGGAAGCCATGATTGTATTAAACATATTCACAGAGGACACCATATTAATGCAGTATCTCAAAGGCTAAAGAGTATTTTCTGTCTTAGTTTTAGATGTCTGGGCTCTTTACACAATGAGGAGATTCAGTCACCCCAAGTGTCCTTCACCGATAATCTCCAAGTTTCTACATGCTCATACTAGCCTCTATGGAATGTTCCTTACTATGTCTAACCCTGGTCTAGACCATTGTAAGAAGACCTTGACTTGTCATAGACAGAATTATTAATAGATGGCCGCATGTGAATGGACAGTGTCAAGATCATAGAATGCTTTCCAGGTGGGAGGATTGAGCTGTTACCATCAGGGAGTATTTCTGGTAGGGCAGTACATGGAGGGGGTTTCAAATCAGCATTATACACTTTTCAGTACAGAAGCCGTTTAATTTGTCTTCTCACCAGAAATCATTTGAGCACCTACTGTGTGTCAGACACTGTTCTAGATGTTGAGTACTCAGCAACAAAAAGACAGATTAGGATTTATATGCCAGAGGGATAGACGACAACAAACAGAAAAATGTAATTATTGGTTAGCAATTGATACATAACAAACCACCTCTGAATATAGAGCAGTAATTTATTTTTAACTCACATATCCTTGAGTCAGCTGATCTGGGTGGGGCTCTGCTAGGTTTGCTCAAGCATCTCTGGATCCATTGAGGTGTTTGTCTGTCCTCCCACAACCAGTGAACTAGCTCATGAATTTACTTTGAGGGCATTGGTAGAGGCCTTAGTGTAAACAAACTGAAATACACAGGACCTCTTGGGCCTGGGCTTTTAATTGGCACCCCATCACTGCCTCATTCCATCGGCTGCATCAAGTTCCTATGTCCAAACCCATAATCAAGGGATAAAAGGTATAGAAGCAGATTGGAGTGAAGAATTGAAACAGTAATGCAAGTGACCACTTAAAACACAAGGTCAAGTAACATAAAGGGTTGTGAAGAAACGAAGAAGGTTCATGGCTCAAGAATGGTCAAGGATGTTACTTTGGGATGGCCAGGATTGTGGGATGGTGTATTGTCATAATCTTGAGTGTTGTTAGTAGGCTATCCCATTGAGAGGAGTGTAGCTTCAGCATTATGCTATGTTGTAATGCTGTATGGTATGGGCTCCCTTCCTGGTGCTCCAAGTATATCCTAATTATCACTCCTGCATACCTGATAACTGTTGTGTCTCACACAGACATCTGTCTGGTTTATCACTATTCAATTCAAATGTCTCATCACAACAGCAAATTCAAAGGGTACCAAAATTTGAATAAATTTTCTCTGCTGGATGATACCCCAGTTGCCCTTCTCTATACAGATACATTCATGTGCCTGTGCTCATGACACACAAGCACTGCACACACCCACACAGCCACCTCCACACACTCAGAAATCATGTCTTTATCCACATCAGTCAGTGACAGGAAACACTCTCAATCCCTGGCACTTCAGGAGATAGCTGTTGGGTGATGATTCCACCAGTTCCAAAGCCAGGCTGATGTGCCTGAAAAAGAAGTGTGAACCTGGAATGTGTCTGAATACAGATACAGCTTCTGGAGAGCCTGCAGCTAAAAATGCTGCTGGGCTGGGTCAGGGGCTGTGGTGGGAGAGGTAGGTAGGAGGTGGTAAATAGGAGGTGGTTTTCAGCCTCACTGTGTACTTGCCACCATCAATCAACCCATCAGCCAAAGGACCCTCATTAGGGAGCTAAAAGAAAAGAAGGCAAAACAAACAAATAAAAATGGGCTTCTTCAGGGGCTTTTTAATCACTGGAGTGAAATGATTTTTCTCCTCTTTTGGCTGACTAAAATCTGGTATCACATTTTTTGGTAAAATGCACATTCTCTGAGAGTGGAGGGGAATAAGGGGATAGAGGGAAAAGCAGTAACATCATTTTTTTACAACAGTCCTTGGAGTGGTGTTATGTCATTATTTCCATTTTATTGATGAAGAAACTGAGGCTTGGGGAGTAAAAGTAACTTGTTTAATATAAGTAAAGTCCAGAGATCCCAGACCAGGTCTCATTTTACAGACAAATCTTTTTCCAGCTTCCTGACTTCCATGGGGTTCTAGAGGTGAGCCTTAAGGCCTAAGAAGATTCTTGAAGATAACACCTGCCAGCCCCTAAAAATCTAAGCTATGGGTAGGAAGGGATGGGGACTGACCCTTTGAACATGTGCATCTGGAATCATGTGAGGCTGTCTGAAGCCATTCTGCCTGCCAGTAGAATAGCTCAGGACAAAAGGCCAGGATCTTGGTGAATGCCTGAAGAGCTACTGGGTAGAGACAAAACCAGCAGAATTTTGGTCAGGCAAATCTACATTTATCTTCACTGGTGCCACCACGTGTATGAGGCCATCTATAGCTTGAGAATCACAGCCTCCCATCATCTGCTGTGGGTCAGTATATTAGTTTTATATATAGATGATGAAACTAAAGTCAGGCTGGAACATTGCCCTTGGCTGAACCAACCTGCCTCACCCAAGATTTTCCCCCTCCTTGGGGGAACAGCCAACAACTGGCTCACTGGGAGCACAAACAAATAGCCTCCTGTCTCTATTAGGGTCATCTCTGAAGGACCATTCTAGCCTCAGAGCTACCCTGGGTTTCGCTGAAGCCTCTACTGCAATAGCAATTGCTTTTATCTTCTCCCTCTGCCAATCTTGATTGCCTTTATCTTGCAGTTGTTGTTCCTGAGAACACTCCCCAAGAAGCCTCCTGCACAAATCTCCATCTCAGCACCTATTCCAGGGAAAGCACACTGTCTCACACTGGTGATTAAATGCTCCAGCCTTGAAGTGACACTTGTTACTTCTGCTCACAGCTTATTGGCTAAAACTAGTCACATATTCCCACACTAACCACAAGGGGGCGTCAAGTGCAATCCTGCCATGTACCAGGAAGTGCAAAAGTGAGCAGCCATAGGAATGATGGAGTAGGGAGACCACCAAAAGGGGCCAGCAGAACTATAAAATCAATAATACTGCTTTGTACTTTGTCCATGTGTAGCCTTGGAAATACCCTACCCTTAGGAGTGCTTCCCTGACTAAGTGGATGCTTGTGGAAATGTGGCTGGAACATCATCTTTCTGCCATCTTTATCCCTTATCATGTTTTATCTCCTGAGCTGTCTTCTGAGTGTGTGTGCTCTCTCTTTCTTTCTCTCTCATCTTTGTGTCTGCTGAACTGATGAGCTCAGCTGGCCCCTGATTGACAAGATGGCTCCTACCCTGGAATGGAGAATAATCAGGATATTTCAAGATACCTTGGATTCAGGCCAATCTGACTCCAGAGTACCCTGTTTTATTCTTGTTGATGAGCAATCTGGGTATAGGTCTGTAAACACATGGGTTTCAAGCTGTGACAAACACATCATCTATCAAACACTGTTACTGCACTTCTCAGAAGCTCAGGGGGCAATGCCTACTTAGACAAGAGAACAGTGAAAAGCTGGAAGAAGCAGCAACATTCACCTTTCTGGGGCTCTTCTGGGGGATGTTTGGCCAACATCGCCATTTGTTGGGCCAGTGCTCGCTAAAACAGCCAGGCAGTCAGATGACATTGCATCTTTGTTAGTGACCTTGGGACTACATCAAATGACCCTGTAATGCAATAGCTGACAACAAAGAAATTTTAAAAGTGCATCAGTTTATGAGGATCCAAAGTGGTGGAGTAGGTAAACACTGTGCCTGCTTCCTTTTGTGTACACATTTAAGATTGCAACTAAATTACAGAACAATCAACCTGAAGAACCATCTGAATTCTGGCTAAACAGAAGTTTCATAACTAAGGATACAAAGAAGAAGAGGTCACATTGAGAGTGGTAGGAGGAGTGCAGTCGTGAAATGAGCCAAACCTCTGGTGGCAGTAGAGATCAAGAAGAGATATCTCAGCTGTGGATCTTCCGGAGGAGTGAGGCACCACAGCCCTAGGAAGAGGAGTCCCACAACACTTGACTATAGAAAACAATGGTGACTCTGACTGTCTGGTTGGGACAGAAGGCCGTGGGAAACCTAGACACCTTCTTAAAATACCTGCACAGACTCAATCAATTGTGACCACCTACCAAGAGCTCTGGCAGAGGCGTGGTGACTCGGGGGGTGTTGGAGGCATACAGGGGGCAGACTGAGGTGTGTGGCTTTGGGGCAAGGGCTGGAGGACATTCACCATTTTTCCTAGATAGATCTCCCTGCTATGCAACTGGCTGGTAGGTGCCATCTTTTCTGTGTAGCCCCTGCCACCAAACAGCCAAATCTGAACCTGATTGGTCTCGTGAGCTCCAGTTGCTCCACCCTGCTGACTCACCCCACCCAACTCCATCAATGCCAGGGGCATTTTCTCTGGTGAGCAGCCAGCCCTGCTCACATTGCAATCTTTCTTGGAAAGCTGTTTTAAGTCCGGAGTTCCTAGGCAGGCAGGAACCAGCATCACTGTGCTCTGAGACTTTTGCTGAGTAGCTCCAGACACAGCACTGGCACCAAACCAGAATCTACAGGAGCACCCAGTGAAGGTCACCAGGGAGACAGTACCAGGATCCCACAGGGCACCTAGTACATAAGACTATCCAGCAATACTGGGAGATATAGCAGATCTACCTTATACATAGAAACAAACACAGAGAGGCATCCAAAGTGAGGAAACAAAGAAATATGTCTCAAATAAAAGAACAGCAGAAAATGCCAGAAGAAAAACTTAAATGAGATGGAGGCAAGCCATCTATCAGATACAGAGCTCAAAACGATGGTTATAAGGATGGTCAAGGAACTTAATGAAAACTTCAATAGAGAGATAGTAAGCATAAAGGACATAGAAACCATAAAAAAATAACCAGTCAGAAATGAAGAATATAATAACTGAAATTCAGAATGCAATAGAAGGAATCACCAGCAGGCTAGATGGAGCAGAGGATCGAATCAGAGAATTGGAAGGCAAGTTAGCAGAAAACATCCAGTCAGAATAGCAAAAAGAAAAAAGAATTAAAAAATGAGGGTAGTTGGATAGTTTCAGGGGCTTCTGTCATAACATCAAGTATAACAACATTTGCATTATAGGAGTACCAGAAGAAGAAGAGAGAAAGCAAGGAATTGAGAACTTATTTGAAGAAATAATGACTGAAAACTTACCTAACCTGGCAAAGGAAATAGATACACAAGCCCAGGAAGCATAGAGAGTCCCAAACAAGATGAACCCAAATAGGCTCACACCAAGATACATTAGAATTAAAATGGCAATAGTTAAAGACAAAGAGAGAATCCTAAAACCAGCCAGAAAAAAGCAACTAGTAACTTATAAGGGAGCCTCCATAAGACTGTCAGCTAATTTCTCAACAGAAACTTTGCAGGCCAGAAGGGAGTGGCAGAAAATATTCAACATGATGAAAAGCAGTGACCTACAACCAAGATTACTCTACCCAGCAAAGCTATCATTCAAAATCGAAGGACAAATAAAAAGCTTCCCAGACAATAAAAAGCTAAAAGAGTTTATCACCACCAAACCAGAATTACAAGGAATGTTAGAGGGACTACTTTAAGATGGGAAAAAAAAAAACAACACTGTGAATAATAAAATGGTAATCACTATATATCTATCAACAATTACCTTTAATTTAAATGGATTAAAAGCTCCAATAAGGGAGTTCCCTGATGGTGTAGTGGCTTAAGGCTTCAGCACTGGCGCTGTCAGCGCTGCGGCCAGGGTTCGATTCCCAGCCAGGGAGCTACCCACATACCAAAAAGCAAAAAAAAAAAAAAAAAAAAAAAAAAAAAAAAAAAAAAAAAAAAAAAAAAAAAAAAAAAAAAAAAAAAAAAAAAAAAAA